>CM019067.1:318174947-318234947 GCA_009667805.1 Leptobrachium leishanense | reverse complement strand
TTAAACGTATCAGAGGAGGGAAAAAATGTAATTTCACATCCCTGGTGAGAAGATGTTGGGGAAGATTGATCATGCTTACTTTGCTGGCGTTTGGGTTTGCACAGGGTTGGAGTAACAGCTGCCTGATCCCATCCCTTGGCAACAGTATTTGGGAGAGATGCTACCCTCTTCTATTCAAGAGTGAAGGATTACAGAGACGCGGCAAAAGCGCAACGAGACAACAGGACAACATTCCAAACAGAAAAAAAAGAAAATTCCTAAAAATGGACGGGAGATGAGGATTGTAATGATTGTTTTTGTTTTATTTATTTATTTAAGCATCTTGAAACTCTGCATTTCTCCAGTCAGAAGTCTCTCTGGACTGAAAATACATCCTGTCCCTCTATGAGGTCATAACAAACATACACATAATCTAGAAGGGTTCCTTAAAAATACCAAATCTTGATGTATCTTTCTATAGTGATGTTTTACAATAAACTTTGAATTTATAAAAATAAATAAATACACAGGACACGAGGTCACCCGTTTAGACTGGACGAAAGGAAATTTAGCCTAAAGCATAGGAAGGGTTATTTTACATTGAGAACAATAAAGCTGTGGAATTCTCTGCCTGTTGAGGTGGTTGGGTCAGAGTCTGTACAGACTTTTAAAAGAACGACTGGATGACTTCCTGCAGACACAGAATATTAAGGGTTATAATATTTAATAGGTGGGTAAAAGCTTCTTGATCCAAGGAGAAATCTGACGCCATCTGGGGTCAAGAAGGAAATGTTTCCATCTATGTTTGCTGTACGTATGGTGCATATTCAGCGAGCGCTTCAGTCTGGGTTCTTTGCCTTCTTTTGGATCAACAGCAGTAGGTGATGTGTGAGAGGCTGAACCCGATGGACTCACGGCTTTTTTCAGCCAGTATATAGCATGTATGGGTGCTAAAACTAAGGGCAGCTTCTGGAGCCTTTGAAGAGATCTTCATCTCGGCTGTGAAGGGCTGTGAAGGGGTTAATAAACCCCCTAGTAGAAGATACAAACCGGTATGGGAGCATTGTCAAAGGGAAGACAATATAAGGACAAACCACGTAATTAGGTTAATCATTGGATATTGCCCCAGTAATACTATCAGGGTAATTCAAAAAGAATCAAAAAGTCACCACACGTTCGGTGACTTCTCGTTCTCTTCAATTCGGTGCGATTTGGCGATCCCATTTCGGCGACCCTGCTGTGTATTCAGCAAGCACCACAGGGTCCCCGGATTGCAGGGAAAGGTCACCGCAAACCCGACGAAAACGAACCGCAAAACCCAGCGAACGCACGTCGAAACCCACAAAAACATCTGGATTAACCCCACCGAAAATGCCGGAAAAATCCGAGCAGGAGCCGATCACAGCAGCGCAGCCGCCGGAAAATGCCGACACCGCAGACGAATGGACTGAATAAATTAAAAAAACAGTACGCTTGAATGTTTGAAAAGTGAAACACTGTTTGCAAAGAAACTACTGAGCGAAAATGTCTGAAATTTACATATGATCCAATGAATGATAATAAAAAGGGCTGTTACAGAAAAAAGAAAAAACGAACTAAAAAAAAGTTTCGCTAAACAATCCCGAAAAATGCTTAACCCTTTCGCTGCTGAGGCGTTTCACGCCTCTGTGCTGAGGTAATTTTTACCTGTTTCACACATGTTGTTTAAATGCGTTTTGAAGGCTTATTTTAGTATATGACCCAGACATATTATATATTGTTCTTTCTGGCAGACTCGGCAGATTCATAATATATCATTATTATATGTATACATATAACAAAAAATGCAATAAAATATGAATTTTCAATAATTTACAATGTGTAAAGTGTTTTTTTCACATTTTAACATGCGAGCAATTGCAGTTATATTTTGTATGGGGTGCGCTTGTTAAAAAAATTAGAGATGGGGACTCGTTACATTTTTTTTGGGGGAAATTACGCGATTTTTGACAAACGCACGCCATACAAAAATCGTTAGTGCAGCATCATTGTTCACATTATAATTGAAATGGGAACAATATTGCTGCATTAACAAAACAAAAAAAAGAAAAAAATTGTTTATTTTTTTTTATATAATTTATTTTTAAATATTTTTTAATTTTTATTTTTAATTTTTATTTTTTTAAAAAACTTTTTCATGGTCATATTTGGTATTGTTGGAAAGGCCATGCTCTGGCCGATCCAACAGTACCAAACATTAACCCCTAGCTGCCAGGGATCGGGAGATAAGGGGTTCATTGGATCCCCTATCTCCACCATTGGTGGCAGTTAGGGGTTAACTCCAGGACTGGCGTCATCGTGCTATGCATGATGACGCCAGTCCTCAGGGGGCATTCCCGGAAGCTTGGCCGACATCCAAGATGTCGGCCAGCTCCGGGAGAGGATCACGATTTCGCGCTTTTCGGTGCCGAATCGTGATCCGGCACCCAAGGGGTTAAAGGCATGCACAGTTTGGCCGATCGCTGGATGCAAAGGGAGGACGCGCTCAGCGCGTCCTCCGCAGGCAACTCTACCTGCGGCTGGACGTGCTGAGCGCGTCCTTCGCAGCGAAAGGGTTAAAAGATCCTTAAAAAAATCTATAAATAAAGAGACTTTTTGCTGCATAATTTTATAATGAACGGTTTATTAGATATTGAGTTAAAACGGGAATATTTTTAACATTGAAGTCTATGGGATTCTCCTGAATAAACCTGCCGAATGAAACCACCAAATGGCAGGGCATTTCGACAACCTTTCTCATCTGTTTTGTGTTTTATCTGAATAGACAAAGCATTGCTTCTCTATGGGGATTTCACTGCCCTCGAACAGCCACCGTATGTGCAGGAAAATCGCCAACATTTGGCGAACTGCCTGCTCTCTGAATAGCCGAATGGCCAGAAAAGGTAACCGTACGCTGAATTTCAGCGTTCGGTTACCTTTCAGCCCCAATTCGGATCTCTTTGAATAACCCTATTAGTATTTGTATCCATGGGCCTTACTGCCAGGAATCTCAATAAGCAAATAGATGCGCCCCACTACCTGTCCTCACTAATCACCAAATACACCCCAGCCCGCTCCCTAAGGTCAAACAGTGACCTGCGCCTAGCTTCTCCCCGCATCACCTCTTCCCATGATAGACTGCAGGATTTCTCACGCGCAGCCCCCACTCTCTGGAACGCTCTCCCTCGTACTGTCAGACTTTCCCCTAACTTCTCTTCCTTCAAACGCTCCTTAAAACATTCCTATTTAGGGAAGCCTACCACCCAACTCACTGACGCAACCATCAATCACTCTCACCTTACAGTCCTCTCCTCCTGTTTCCAACCCCAACCCTCCTAGATTGTGAGTTCCTACGGGAATAGGGCCCTCATCTCCTCCTGTACTGTTTGTCAAATGTTGTTCAATGTATTGTAACCCTGTCTGTACTGTGCTTATTGTACAGCGCTGCGGAATATGCTGGCGCTTTATAAATAAATAATAATAAAAATAATAATAATGCCATGATCTTTTCTATAGGATTGACATGTGCACAACAAAAAAATATGTATCGATTAGTTTCGCTCGATTCGATACATTTTTAAACTAGTTTCAATGCATTCGTTATGTTACCGTGATTCGTATTTCGGTTCCGATTCATTATTTAATTTTAATTAGTAATTCGTATTTCGGATCAATTTGTATTTTGTTTTTGTTAGTTATTTTGTATTTCAGATCGAATCGTTATTTCATTATTATTAGTTATTTCAGAATGTGAAACGGATGAATTAATTACATACATTTGGGAAAATTAAAAAGATACCTGATCCCCCTGTCCTTGGTGCTGAAACCTATTCAGCACCAAGGACAGCAGCTCCCCAGGGGTTCCGGAGCCCCACGGTGCTGCTGTCCTTGGTGCTGAATAGGTTTCATGGACCCTCCGGTGGAGGCTGAATTGACTGGAGAGTCAGTAAATCGAACTCACCGAAGTGCGGAGAACGAGAGAGTACCGAAATGTCGCTGACATTTCGGTGCTCTCTGAATAATCCATATAGTGTAAATAAATATATCAGACGTCGCTCAGAGTGATTATCCGGTGATTAATTGAAATTAGAAATGATTTATCTGCATACACGTATGAGCCGTGTTTTTGTTCCTGCAGTCTGCAACAGCAAAGCCATCTTTTCATCCCATTCAGCTCTTTTGACACTATGTAATGGTATTTCACAGTAAGAATTCCATTGAGAAAGGCAAACATTGGGGAGAGATACAGAAGACACGTCTGGAAACACAGCATTTCCTAGTAACTGGACGCTGCAATAACACGGCTCATCATACAGGACCATCCTCTAATTAGGCTTTGCTACACAATGCACAATCCTTCAAAGGAATTCCCGTCGGAGGGGGGAGCCGATGAATAAAATGTAAATAGTGCCACATTCCTAAAATGGTTCACAGATACCAAACCAATAGGTAATTCCGCAAAAAAAAGAATCTATTACTCGTGTGAGGACAATCAGTTTCCAGAACAGAGCAGAGGCGCGTATAGATTGCCGTCACTTAACTACACCAACGAGATATCTAACGAGAGAATACATTACTTACTGACAGGAGAACAGACAGTATCTATAGGGGTTATTCAGAGAGAGTCTCCGAATTGCACCGAATGGTGAATATCCCCGTACGGTGCAATTTCGTGGACATTCGGCTATTCAAAAAGCAGGCAGTGTGTCAAATATTGGCGAATTGCTAGCGAAATACGGTGCCTGTTCGGCGGCAGTTAAATCCCCATAGAGAAGCAATGGTTAGTCTATTCAGAGACACCAAACAGCAGCGAAATGTCAGTGAAATGCCCTTATCTTCAGTGGTTTCATTCGGCAGGTTTAATCAGGCGAATCCTATAGGTTTCAATGTTAAAAATATTCCCTGTTTTTATCAAAATATGTCAAAATCTATTAAACCATTTATTCTTTTAATTTGCAGCAGAAAAGACTCTTTATTTATTTCTGCTATGATTTTTTGGGCATTTTTCAGGATTTTTGGGCAAAATCTATTTTTTTCATTGTTTTTTAAGTAGCGTAATTTTTTTTCTGTAACAGACCTTTTTATTATCATTCATAGGACCTTATATATTAATTCCAGGCATTTTCATTCAGTAGTTTTTTTGCAAACAGCGTATAAAATTTTGATAGTTTCAATCGTTTTTTTACCCCGTTCGTCGGCTTGTCGGCTTTTTCCGGTGGCTGGTCGGCGCTGTGTTCGGCGGATAATTAACGTTTTTCGGAAACGATCGTCAGGTTTGCGGCGGATCGTCGGGGATGTTCGGCAGGTTTTTTTTGCAGCGTTTCAAATTGATCCAATTTTTTCGGATCGTATCGGCGGGATATCGGCAGTTTTTGGGCGATTTTTCAGTGATTTTTCTGATCCGATCGGCGCATTTTCCCTGCATTTTGGGGCCCCTACGGTGGATGCTGAATTCACCGCAGGGTCGGAGAATTGGATTCCCTGAAGTGCAGGGAATGAAAGACCACCGAAATGTCAGTGTCATTTCGGCGCTCTCTGATTAACCCCTTATGTAGAGTGATGGTCAATACGTCCAATAAATTCTTTGATGGGATTTTTAATTAGTTTATTGAAATAGGCAGCTAAGGGAATGGGGTCCCCGACCAGTGATTCAGTAAGGGGCCCTAAGATTTCCATGGTAGCCCTGGTGACAGTTCCTAAAAAATAGTGAATTCACCATACTTTCACCATAGCTGATCTGCCATATTTCCCCATAGATTTCTGTGACTCAACCATTTGGAAAAGAAGTCAACACAAAACAGAAGCTCGGTGCTGCGTGGACCGGACCGAGGTAACTCAATCACCGGCAGCAATCTTCCTCTACAAGGAAAAGAAGTAACAATAAAGAGAATTAATGTTCATATCGTTCATGGTGGAATTCCACCTACATATACAATAATGCCGATAGCAGTGACTGGAAACTGAAGAAATGAGCTCAATCAATACTCCAACCTGACAGCACAAAGAGCACGAGTCGATGGCGCCGTGATTTATGGCGCAAACTTTGTCCGCCGCTGTCTGATAATACAGATAATATAGAGCATATAACGAAACGGGCTGTAAAATAAATTGTAATATCGATACTCCCGATGCAGGAGTAATTGTGAAATGTTTATTTATGAATTATCCATTCCAGGATCCACAGGAACAAAGGCAACTGCCCCGGATTCCCATCAGAAAAACCAGGAGGAAAACCACCTCTAGCTTAGTCTAGTGTATGTATATATATATATATCCTTGGAAAAGACTCTGGGCTCTATTACATTCTTTGCGCAAAAAAGTGCGTGTGCGCAAAAACGCATTACCGCGAGGGGCAAAACCCTTTTGCGCTGAACGTCGTATTACAACGTTAGTGCAAACGATGCGCGTTATCGTTTAACGCGGATGGACCTGCGCGAGCGTGATGAACTGTGCGCGTCCTATACTTAACATTGTGAGCGCAAATTCGTTCGTGCGCTGGTATGCGGATGGTATTACAATCGATGCGCATCTTTTTACGAACGACGTTTGCGCGCATAATTTTAACGTCTTTGAAAAGCTGGTGGTAACGGCAAATCGGAACGTTCTGGCTGAAACGAAAAACACCAGCACAAAAAATAATGCAGCACAGTATAGTTACACATTCTACACATACCCAAACAATAAAATGGTGAATTTGTGTGCGTGTTTTTATTATTGGTGCAGCATGTATACTCAGATTTACTTTGACAGGCGCAAAAACTTAACGGGAGTCAATTAAGGTTCTTAATTCTGATTGGCTGAATCCGGTGAAAAAAACAGTCCGCGCACTGATTTACATGCGCTACCTTTCTGAGCGCGTATTACTCTTCGTTTTGCGCGTCGTTTTTACGAACGTTATTTTTTGACAGATGAGAAAATGCGTTCGGATCGTAATACCACCGTTAGTTTTCGCACGATAACGCTTAACGCTGCGCGCAAAAAAATTCCACTGCGCGGAGAATGTAATAGAGCCCTCTCTAAGCCAAAATGTCAGACGCGTTTCAAACGTTTATCATAAAGTTTTCTTATTTTATTCAAGTCCCTAGAGTCAGCTTCAGTATATACATATTTTGGGATTTTCAGCAGCAGGGCACTACCTACCTTAGAATCTTGATAGCTTTCTGAAGTGCTGGAAAAGGGTTTTATATATATATATATATATATATATATATATATATATATATATATATATATATATATTTATATATACAGTATATCCAGGGTTATTCAGAGAGCACCGAAATGTCACCGACATTTCAGTGTTCTCTCTTTCCACTCACTTCGGCGAGTTTGATTCGCCGACTCTCCAGTGAATTCAGCATCCACCGCAGGGTCCCTGAAGTGCAGGGAACAAGCCGTCGAACGCATCTTAAAATCCACCACAAAACTGCTGAATTGATCTTAAAATCCGCAGCAAAACCGCTGAACCGACCGGAAATCCGCTGCAAAGCCGCTTAATTGATCTGAAAATCCACCGCAAACCTGCCGAATCGATCCGAAAAAATAGCCGATGGCATCGCCAAACAGACCGCCGACCAGCCGCCGGAAAAAGCCGACATGCCGCCGAATTGGGCAAAGAAAAAGAAAAAAACAACCGCGACTTTTAAAAAGCGTTTTCAAACAAGCTACTGCATGAAAATGCCTAAGAATAATATATAAGGTCCTACGAATAATAATTAAAAGGTCTGTTACAGAAAAAAGAAAACCCGTTATTTTAAAAAAGAATTGGAAAAAGAATATTTGGCCGAAAAAATCCAGAAAAATGCTTAAATAATCCTAAAAAATAATACATGAAGAGACATTTCGCTGCAAATGAAAAGAGTAATCGGTTAAATAAATAAATAAGAAAAACAGGGATTTTTTTTTTACATTCAAACCAATGGGAATCGCCTGTTTAAACCTGCCGAATGGAACCGCTGAAAATCAGGGCATTTCACTGACATTTTGGTGCACTTCCTTTAAAAGCGTGTGGATCTCTCATCATGCTACGCAATGCTTTGAAATGATTAACTCTTTGAGCCTCACGGAACCAGTGTCTCTGAATCGATTAACCATTACTTCTCTATGGGGGATTTCACTGCTGCCGAAAATCACCGTTATTCTCTGGCAATTCGCCAATATTTGGCGAACTGCCTGCTTTTTAAATAGGCGAATGGTACAAAATTGTACTGTACGGGGAAATTCTCGGTTTGGTGCAATTTTGGGGCCAATTCGGCTCTCTTTGTATAACCCTGATAGTGTTTAAAAAAAAATGATGAGGGAAGGTCCAAACGTTCAACGAGCACGGGACCCAGCGAGCGCACTTCATGATGAAGTCCATCTCATCAACATGCTTAGTTTTTGGAATGTCGAGCTACTCCACAAGCTTTTTGAGAATGATTTGGGCTTCCCGATCTAGAAACTCCTTCACCGTGGCCACCAAGGTCTCATCCACAGACGTGCTCGGGCGTTTCTCTCCTGGTTTATCACAAACATCAAAATGTCAAGACGTGAATCTGCTAAACCACTTGCGGACCTTCTGGAGATTGGGGGCTTCATCGCTCATGGGGGTTTTCATCTTTACTTTTTGACCTCCCGTCGTATATATTGTTTCTCTTATCACTGTCACTCAAACACACCATAATGTGTCACTTGCAAAAAGAATGCTAGGTAGGAGAAGGGCTGGGGTAGAAGAGAAGACATTTTTTTGGAAGATAGAGGAGGAGGGATCTGGAAAATTATGGAAATGCTGAAGAATTGTTAAAGGAATACAATAACACGCGTGGTCTCAGAGGGTGACATCGGGTCTGTATGTACTGAGAGAGAAAAGCCCAGAAATATTGGTGCGTTCCTACACTTCTTTCTGTAGGACTTGACCCCGGGCACTTTTCAGGTGACTTATTGAGTTAAAGAGGAGATATCTCCTGTCATTATAAAAGCTCACGCACTGTTTAAATAGATATTCTATGCTTAATTATGATTTGGGATGTCAGAATGACGCGCGATCGACTGCTCGTGTAAGATTATACGTCACTTTATCAAAGGAAAGGCGAAACAGTTACATAGTAATGTATCGGGGAAAAACAAACCTCGAGAATGTGGTGTCTGACTTTTCTGATTGCTGCTCATCAAAACTGGGTAAAAAAATGGTCTGGATGAGATAGGAAGCAAAATTAACTAATGTGAAAAAAGAGGAAGGAAGAGAGAGAGAGGGAGGGAGAGGGAGGGAGAGAGGGAGGGAGGAAGAGAGAGAGGAAGGAAGGGAGGGAGGGAGGAAGAGAGGAAGGAAATGTTTTTCATCTAATTTGAAGCAAGTTCAAATAAAAGTAAGGAAGGAAGGAAGTGATTTTTTGAGCTACTTTGAAGCAATTTTAAATAATGTCAAGGAAGGGAGGGAGAAAGGAAGGAAGGAAGGAAGGAAGGAAGGAAGGAAGGAAGGAAGGAAGAAGGAAGAAGGAAGGAAGGAAGGAAGGAAGGAAGGAAGGAAGGAAGGAAGGAAGAGAGCGAGAGGAAGGAAGGAATTGAGGGAGGAAGAGCGGAAGGAAAGGAAGGAAATGTTCTTCATCTAATTTGAAGCAAGTTCAAATAAAAGTAAAGAAGGAAGGAAGTGATTTTTTGAGCAACTTTGAAGCAATTTTAAATAATGTCAAGGAAGGAAGGGAGAAAGGAAGGAAGGAAGGGAGAGAGCGAGAGGAAGGGAGGGAGGGAGGGAGGAAGAGAGGAAGGAAGGAAATGTTTTTCATCTAATTTGAAGCAAGTTCAAATAAAAGGAAGGAAGTGATTTTTTGAGCTACTTTGAAGCAATTTTAAATAATGTCAAGGAAGGGATTGAGAAAGGAAGGAAGGAAGGAAGGAAGGAAGGAAGGGAAGGAAGGAAGGAAGGAAGGAAGGAAGGAGGAAGGAAGGAAGGAAGGAAGGAAGGAGGAAGGAGGAAGGGAGAGAGGCGAGGAGGAAGGAAGGAAGGAAGGGAGGGAGGAAGAGAGGAAGGAAAGGAAGGAAATGTTCTTCATCTAATTTGAAGCAAGTTCAAATAAAAGTAAGGAAGGAAGGAAGTGATTTTTTGAGCTACTTTGAAGCAATTTTAAATAATGTCAGGAAGGGAGGGAGAAGGAAGGAAGGAAGGAAAGGAAGGAAGGAAGGAGGAAGGAAGGAAGGAAGGAAGGAAGGAGGAAGGAGGAAGGAAGGAAGGAAGGAAGGAGGAAGGGAGAGAGCGAGAGGAAGGAAGGAATTGAGGGGGAGAAGAGCGGAAGGAAAGGAAGGAAATGTTCTTCATCTAATTTGAAGCAAGTTCAAATAAAAGTAAGGAAGGAAGGAAGTGATTTTTTGAGCTACTTTGAAGCAATTTTAAATAATGTCAAGGAAGGAAGGGAGAAAGGAAGGAAGGAAGGGAGAGAGCGAGAGGAAGGAAGGGGGGAGGGAGGAAGAGAGGAGGAAGGAAATGTTTTTCATCTTAATTGAAGCAAGTTCAAATAAAAGGAGGAAGTGATTTTTTGAGCTACTTTGAAGCATTTTTATAATGTCAAGGAAGGGATTGAGAAAGGAAGGAAGGAAGGAAGGAAGGAAGGAAGGAAGGAGGAAGGAGAGAGCGAGAAGGAAGGAAGGAAGGAAGGGAGGAGGAGAGAGGGAAAGGAAGGAATGTTCTTCATCTATTTTTGAAGCAAGTTCAAATAAAAGTAAGGAAGGAAGGAAGTGATTTTTTGAGCTACTTTGAAGCAATTTTTAAATAATGTCAAGGAAGGGAGGGAGAAAGGAAGGAAGGAAGGAAGGAAGGAGGAAGGAAGGAAGGAAGGAAAGGAGAAAGGAAGGAAGGAAGGAAGGAAGGAAGGAAGGAAGGAAGGAAGGAAGAGGGAGAGAGCGAGAGGAAGGAAGGAAGGGAGGGAGGAAGAGCGGAAGGAAAGGAAGGAAATGTTCTTCATCTAATTTGAAGCAGTTCAAATAAAAGTAAGGAGGAAGGAAGGGATTTTTTGAGCTACTTTGAAGCAATTTTAAATAATGTCAAGGAAGGAGGGAGAAAGGAAGGAAGGAAGGAAGGAAGGAAGGAAGGAGGAAGGAAGGAAGGAAAGGAAGGAAGGAAGGGAGAGAAGCGGAGGAGGGAGGGAGGGAGGGAGGAAGAGAGGAAGGAGGAATGTTTTTTCATCTAATTTGAAGCAAGTTCAAATAAAAGGAAGGAAGTGATTTTTTGAGCTACTTTGAAGCAATTTTAAATAATGTCAAGGAAGGGATTGAGGAAGGAGGGGGAGAGAGCGAGAGGAAGGAAGGAAGGAAGGAGGGAGGAGAGAGGAAGGAAGGAGGAAATGTTCTTCATCTAATTTGAAGCAAGTTCAATAAAGTAGGAAGGAAGGAAGTGATTTTTTGAGCTACTTTTGAAGCAATTTTAATAATGTCAAGGAAGGGAGGGAGAAAGGAAGGAAGGAAGGAAGGAGGAAAGGAGAAAGGAAGGAAGGAAGGAGGAAAGGAAGGAAGGAAGGAAGGAAGGAGAGCGAGAGGAAGGGAGGGAGGGAGGGAGAGGAAGGAAGGAAATGTTTTTCATCTAATTTGAAGCAAGTTCAAATAAAAGGAAGGAAGTGATTTTTTGAGCTACTTTGAAGCAATTTTAAATAATGTCAAGGAAGGGATTGAGAAAGGAAGGAAGGAAGGAAGGAAGGAAGGGAGAGAGCGAGAGGAAGGAAGGAAGGAAGGAAGGGAGGGAGGAAGAGAGGAAGGAAAGGAAGGAAATGTTCTTCATCTAATTTGAAGCAAGTTCAAATAAAAGTAAGGAAGGAAGGAAGTGATTTTTTGAGCTACTTTGAAGCAATTTTAATAATGTCAAGGAAGGGAGGGAGAAAGGAAGGAAGGAAGGGGAGGAGAAAGGAAGGAAGGAAGGAAGGGAGAGAGCGAGAGGAAGGAAGGAAGGGAGGGAGGAAGAGGCGGAAGGAAGGAAGAGAATGTTCTTCATCTAATTGAAGCAAGTTCAATATAAAAGTAAAGAAGGAAGGAAGTGATTTTTTGAGCTACTTTGAAGCAATTTTTAATAATGTCAAGGAAGGAAGGGAGAGAAGGAGAAGGGAGAGAGAGCGAAGGGAGGAAGGAAGGGGGAGGAAGAGAAGAAGGAAGGAAATGTTTTTCATCTAATTTGAAGCAAGTTCAAATAAAAGGAGGAAAAGTGATTTTTTGAGCTACTTTGAAGCAATTTTAAATAATGTCAAGGAAGGGATTGAGAAAGGAAGAAGGAGAAAGGAAGGAAGGAAGGAGGGAGAGAGTGAGAGGAAGGAAGGAGGAAGGAAGGAAGGAAGGAGGAAGGAAGGAAGAAGGAAGGAAGGAAGGAAGGAAGGAAGGAAGGAGGGAAAGAGGGAAGGAAAGGAAGGAAATGTTCTTCATCTAATTTGAAGCAAGTTTCAATAAAAGTAAGGAAGGAAGGAAGTGATTTTTTTAGCTACTTTGAAGCAATTTTAAATAATGTCAAGGAAGGAAGGGAGAAAGGAAGGAAGGAAGGAAGGAAGGGAGAGAGCGAGAGGAAGGAAGGGAGGGAGGGAGGAAGAGAGGAAGGAAGGAAAGTTTTTCATCTACTTTGAAGCAAGTTGAAATAAAAGGGAGGAAGGGAGGGAGGAAGGAAGTGATTTTTTGAGCTACTTTGAAGCAATTTTAAATAATGTCAAGGAAGAGGGGAGAAAGAAAGGAAGGAAGGAAGGAAGGAAGGAAGGAAGGAAGGAAGGAAGGAAGGAAGGAAGGAAGGAAGGAAGGAAGGAAGGAAGGAAGGAAGGAAGGAAGGAAGGAAGGAAGGAAGGAAGGAAGGAAGGAAGTTTTTGTGCTACTTTGAAGCAATTTTAAATAATGTCAGAAGGGAGGGAGAAAGGAAGGAAGGAAGGAAGGAAGGAAGGAAGAAGGAAAGAAGGAAGGAAGGAAGGAAGGAAAGAAGGAGGAAGGAAGGAAGGAAGGAAGGAGGAAGGAAGAAGGAAGGAAGGAAGGAAGGAAGGAAGGAAGGAAGGAAGGAAGGAAGGAAGGAAGGAAGGAAGGAAGGAAGGAAGGAAGGAAGGAAGGAGTTGAGGAAGGGGGAAGAAGGAAAGATGAAAGAGAGGAACAAATTGGAAGTACGGTCAAATAATGTCAAGGAAGGAAGGGAGGGAGACAGGAAAGAAAGATGGAAGGGACAGAGAGAGAGAAAAAGAAGTGGAAAAATAGTTTTTGAGCAGGAAGGAAGGAAGGAAGGGAAAACTATTTTAACACTTCATTTTTTTCTCTCTCTCCCTTCTTTCCTTCTTTCATTTCTCCTTCACTCCCTCCATCTCTTACTTCTTTCTCCCTTCCATCTTTCTTTCCTATTTCCCTTCCTCCCGTTATAAAAACTTACAATAAATTTGCTCTAAAACTATTTTCTGATAAAAATTTTATATAAGTTCAAATAATGTCAAGGAACCAGAAAGGAAGGAAGGACGGATTGTGTATATTGATTTGAGCGAGACATAGCGCTCACGTTTGAAGTCTAGCTTTTCATTAATTTGGGTTTGTATTTGTGTGTTTGCGTTTTACATGAATTACACGCAGGTGGTTCATATATGGAGACTATTCTTTCTCATTACATAAGTGGACTATCTATTCTCCCCTGTGACAAGTTGCTATTATTCCATTGGTGAAAGACATTTGGAATTTGTCGCAGACGGCACAACCTTCCGAAATAATCATTATGGGGATGAATTTTTTTCACTTTGACACTTTCTAACTATTTTCTTTTCCAATAATATAAGTATAAACAGAATGATTGATTGCGAGAAAACGGTGCCTAACCCTGCAAACCTAGCTCACCTAAAAGGTGTCTGTCAACCGTAGCGTGTAGGAAGGTTCGGCAGCTGTTCCTGTTGCTGCCATCGAACTTAATGGAGGACAATCAACACTTCCTTTAAAAGCGTGTGGATCTCTCATCATGCTACGCAATGCTTTGAAATGATTAACTCTTTGAGCCTCACGGAACCGATGACCCGCAACACATTACTAAGAGACAAAGGGCTGTGTTTTTACCCAGTAACTGTCACTGTGATTGGTTTACAAACATGTATTAGCAGATAAGTATGACGTCTCTACGAAGTTTCTCAATATAAAATATTGGTCACCTGCAGTTTAGAGAATGACGCTGGAGGAGGAGCTGGAGATGAGGCTTTTTTTTAGATGATGTCAGGACCTGTCGAGTCATTTAAATCAATAAAAATGGAATTTAAAACAAGAGTAAAGTGTATTATTTACAGCAAGCGCTTTCTAACAGTTTGTTATTTTTTAGAGACTCACTGCTGGGAGTTTTATTGATTTGAAGTTCTGTTATACACAAGCAGAGTGTGAATACATGGAGGAGCCCCTAAAAAGACACCCAGACCCTGAATATATGGAGGTGCCCCTAAAAAGACACCCAGACCCTGAATATATGGAGGAGCCCCTAAAAAGACACCCAGACCCTGAATATATGGAGGTGCCCCTAAAAAGACACCCGCACACCCTGAATATATGGAGGTGCCCCTAAAAAGACACCCACACACCCTGAATATATGGAGGAGCCCCTAAAAAGACACCCACACACCCTGAATATATGGAGGAGCCCCTAAAAAGACACCCACACACCCGGAATATATGGAGGAGCCCCTAAAAAGACACCCACACACCCTGAATATATGGAGGAGCACTTAAAAAGACACCCACACACCCTGAATATATGGAGGAGCCCCTAAAAAGATACCCACACACCCTGAATATATGGAGGAGCCCCTAAAAAGACACCCGCACACCCTGAATATATGGAGGAACCCCTAAAAAGACACCCGCACACCCTGAATATATGGAGGAGACCCTAAAAAGACACCCGCACACCCTGAATATATGGAGGAGCCCCTTAAAAAAGCATTTTTTGCGTTCAAATTGGCGGTTTGGCTGCGTTTTTTTGGATGCAGTCTGCAGCTTTTCCCTGTACTTTGGGGACCCTGCAGTGATACCTGAATACACCACACAGTTGGCATACTGGAATCACCAAATCGCCCCGTAGTATTGGAACTACATCTCCCATGATGCTCTGTTGACCTAATGAATGGTTGAGCAACATGGAAGCAGGGCTGGATTTATAACTAGGCAGAGTAGGCATGTGTCTACAGGCGCCTGCCACAAGGGGGTACCTTGCTCTGTATACTTTTTTTTTACACTTTTCAATCATTTAGGCAACTGTGTCCCTGTAGCCCTAAGGGCTAGAGGGACATATGAGGTATCATTGGAAAGGCCAGGTTATGACCTTTCCAGTGATTCCAAATATAACCAGCTTACATTTATGTAAATATAAAATAACAGAATATTATTTGTCTCCTTCTAACGCAGCACTATTATTCAGTTTACAATTATAAAGTGCACAATGATGCTGCGCTAACTCACCTTCTCATTTCCCATACTGCCAGCAAGTTTGGAGCTGATGATGCCATGCATTGTTTCATCAACAAGCTAGACCGTGGCGCTGCAGTGAGGCGAGACAGGGGACTCTGGAACCCTGCATCTTTGATTCGTATACTGCACAAGGTTAAGTGAGGTGTCATTGGAAAGGTCAGAGTCTGGTCTTTAAAATGATACAAACATGACCATGTAATGTGTAAAAAAAAAAAAAAGGAATTGCAAAATGTATTTTTCTCTGTTCTCCGGCAGAGGCAATATATGCTTTTACTTATAGAACAAACAATGCCGCTGCACTAACTCAACTAAGGCAACAGATTCTGCCCCTTCTTTTGATTTGAGCGCAGAGGGAAACGGTGTTTCAGCTTTTTTAAAATGTGCTGTTTTTTTAAATTATTTTATTTTGCCCCAAAATTAAAACGTAAAAAGCCATTGTGTGTGTGTGTTCCACATTTCTGTGCCCACAGGCTCCTGAGATGCAAATCCGGCCCTGCATGGGAGATGTAATTCCAATACATCTGGAGGGTCAATGTTGGACACCACTGCTAGTAGTCAATATATATATATACATAGATACATACACACATACATACACACAGGGTGATTCATATAGAGCCAAACCCAAAATTTTATTTATAGATTGTAAATAAATGAAAGGAATTTAATGAGAGTTACTGGGAAGGTACCTCCTCTTATGTTGAGTGCATCCCATTACAGGATGTGTTAGAAGCAACCACTAACTGGCATCGCAGCCACAACAACAGCATAAGCTTGAGAACAGAACTCCCATGGAACATAATGGCTTAATCTTTGGGAGAGCTCAGGGTTACATTAAAGGTAAGGAGGGAATTAATAGGCTACATTTTAATATTTACCGTGTCCAATGGGATCACGCGCATTGCAATGTAGCTGTAATGATGATACATGAATATACGTTTTGAGGTCGAAATGGTCCTACTTTGATAGCTGGTCAGTTGATGCTCTAATATAGTGATGTATTGTTTTTAGATGTGTTTCTATTTATAAACAGAAAGGAAAATAGCCACATATGGTTCAGGATACCACAGCGCGTCCATATCCAGTGCACGAACATTACGCCCAGCTGTGCGTTAAGCTAGTTCGGATGAAAGTTACATCAATTATGTTGCACAAATAGTAAAATGTAAATGTGAGCAGAATGGAGGCCAGAATGTCCGAGGCACGGTCTGCGTCCATCCATACACAATATTTATATCTATTATATGACATATGGTCAGTGCAGAGTAAGAAGGTGAAGAGGGGTCACAGACATTGGGAATACAAGTGGTGTGAGGTGAGACGGGATTAGGCTGCTATAGGAAGCGGAATTACTTGGGATGTTGACACACTTCATTAAAGAAGTGGGGGGTTTGGGAATATTTTTAAAGGTCTGGACACTAGGGGAAAGTTTGGCGGGGTAAGAACCTGTGTCCATAGCAATAGGGCACCTCAAAAAAAATCCTGGAATGGGGATTCAGAGAGAGAAGTGAGAACAAGGGACAGTTGAAGGTCATTGGCAAAGTGAGAAACAGTCAAAGGCGTGGGGGGATTAACACAGAGGCCGCGGAGCTGCAGCCCCATTCCAGGCTGAGCTGTGGAGGTAGCATGAGGTGCAGTAATTATTACCATGGGGCATCTCACCGGTATCAGCACTTGGCTTGGCTCCAGACTTGAGTTCCTGCAATGGACTTCCCATGCTGGCCTAGTGACATGTCACTTATGTCTGCACACTGTATACTTTGTAGAACTTTGTAAATGGTTACAGAGAGAAGAATATCCAGGTTTAACAAGGTGGAAGTTCCTGTGTAACCTCTTACATGTAACCTCTTCCATGGTATATTTCCCTGGTGTAAAATGTTAATAAATTATGGGAAGAATAAAGAAGGAGAGAGAATAACTTCTGCCAAGTGGATCTGTAGGTACATGATGCACATTGTAACATTTGCAGCAGAATCTACTGCCTGTCCCGGCCGGGCTCCGGATAGAGAAAACTCGCTCACAGTAACCTGCGGCTTTCAGCCGGGTGTCTGCACATTGTGTGAGCTTTGTGGCGTTTCTGGCTCACACTGTTAGCGAGGTCTTTACAATCTCAAAAACTCAAACATTCCAAAAACTATCACTAAAAATGTTCAATAAAGTGAGTTTACTTGAGCTTCCATTTATCCTATCACTATCACCATGCAAGAGGGACAGATGGGATTGCATAGGACAAACTGATATTCTGGACCTAATGATGTCCAACATCAGTGTTGACATGCAGTGGTACCTTGAGTGCTTCTATACTACAATTCCCATGATGCCCATCCACTCAAAAGATTACTGTAGCTTCACAGGAAATGTAATGTGGAATTCAGAACTCTGGAAGAGTCAATGACAAGCCCGAGCAGCGCTAAAAGAGACCAATGGCAGCTAAGCATAGTTACAGGGATGTTTTGAGGTATCTTTCCATCATTAGATGGATAGATAGATAGATAGATAGAGAGAGAGATAGAGAGATAGAAGATAGATAGATAGAAAGAAAAGGGATAGATAGACAGATAGACAGAAAAGGAATACATAGGTCGACGGATGGACAGATGGAAAGACAGATAGATAGATAGACGGACACACGGACAGACAGATATAGATAGATAGATAGATAGATAGATAGATAGATACAGATAGATAGAAAGATAGATAGATAGTGAGAGATAGATAGATAGATAGATAGATGATAGATATAGATAGAGATAGATAGATAGATAGATAGATAGATAGATAGATAGATAGATAGATAGATAGGATAGAGAGATAGATAGATAGATACATAGATAGGTAGATAGAGAGATAGATAGATAGATACATAGATAGGTAGATAGAGAGATAGATAGATAGATACATAGATAGGTAGATAGAGAGATAGATAGATAGATAGATAGATAGATAGATAGATAGATAGATAGATAGATAGATAGAATACGGATAGATAGAAAGATAGATAGATAGTGAGAGATAGATAGATAGAAGATGATAGATATAGATAGAGATAGAGATAGATAGATAGATAGATAGATAGATAGATAGATAGATAGATATAGATAGATATGAATAGATAGAGAGATAGATAGATAGATAGATAGATAGATAGATAGATAGATAGATAGATAGATAGATAGATAGATAGATAGATAGATAGATAGATAGATAGATAGATAGATGGATAGATGGATAGATGATAGATAGATAGATAGATAGATAGATAGATAGATAGATAGATAGATAGATAGAAAAGGGATAGATAGAAAAGGAATACATAGGTCGACGGATGGACAGATGGAAAGACAGATAGATAGATGGACGGACAGATGGACACACGGACAGACAGATATAGATAGAGATAGAGATAGAGATAGAGATAGAGATAGAGATAGAGATAGAGATAGAGATAGAGATAGATAGATAGATAGATAGATAGATAGATAGATAGATAGATAGATAGAAAGATAGATAGAAAAGGAATACATAGGTCGACGGATGGACAAATGGAAAGACAGATAGATAGATGGACGGACAGATGGACACACGGACAGACAGATATGGATAGATAGATAGATAGATAGATAGTGATAGATAGATAGATAGTGATAGATAGATAGATAGATAGATAGTGATAGATAGATAGATAGTGAGAGATAGATAGATAGTGATAGATAGATAGATAGATAGATAGATAGATAGATAGATAGATAGATAGATAGATAGATAGATAGATAGATATGGATAGATAGATAGATAGATAGATAGATAGATAGATAGATAGATATGGATAGATAGATAGTGAGAGATAGATAGTGAGAGATAGATAATAGATAGATAGAAAAGGGATAGATAGAAAGATAGATAGAAAAGGAATACATAGGTCGACGGATGGACAGATGGAAAGACAGATAGATAGAGACGGACAGATGGACACACGGACAGACAGAGATAGATAGAGATAGATAGATAGATAGATAGATAGATAGATAGATAGATAGATAGATAGATAGATAGTGAGAGATAGATAGATATATAGATAGATATGGATAGATAGATATGGATAGATAGATATGGATAGATAGTGAGAGAGATAGATAGATATGGATAGATAGTGAGAGATAGATAGATAGATAGATAGATAGATAGATAGATAGATAGATAGATAGATAGATAGATAGTGATAGATAGATAGATAGTGATAGATAGATAGATAGATAGATAGATAGATAGATAGGATAGATAGATAGATAGTGATAGATAGATAGATAGTGAGAGATAGATAGATAGTGAGAGATAGATAGATAGTGATAGATAGATAGATAGATAGATAGATAGATAGATAGATAGATAGATAGATAGATAGATAGATATAGACAGACAGATATCCAATGCAATACTGTTCATTACAACCATAACGTAAAAACTGGAGATTTTTTATTTTTTTCATATCTAAACTTATTCTATAAATCTCACCTCGCTTCAATGTTTTACATGTGTAGCGCTTGTTTAAATATGATAGATAGATAGATAGTGAGAGATAGATAGTGAGAGAATAGATAGATAGATAGATAGATAGATAGATAGATAGATAGATAGATATGGATAGATAGTAGTGAGAGATAGATATGAGAGATAGATAGATAGATAGATAGATAGATAGATAGATAGATTAGATAGATAGATAGAAAGATAGATAGAAGATAGATAGAAAAGGAATACATAGGTCGACGGATGGACAGATGGAAAGACAGATAGATAGATGGACGGACAGATGGACACACGGACAGACAGAGATAGATAGAGATAGATAGATAGATAGATAGATAGATAGATAGAGATAGATAGATAGATAGATAGATAGTGAGAGATAGATAGTAGAAATAAGATAGATATGGATAATAGATGGATAGATAGATAGATAGTAGATAGATAGATAGATAGATAGATAGATAGATAGATATGGATAGATAGATATGGATAGATAGATATGGATAGATAGTGATAGATAGATAGATAGATAGATAGATAGATAGATAGATAGATAGATAGATAGATAGATAGATAGATAGTAGATGGGATAGATAGATAGATAGATAGTGAGAGATAGATAGATAGATAGATAGATAGATAGATAGATAGATAGATAGATAGACAGACAGACAGACAGATAGATAGATAGATAGATAGATAGATAGATAGATAGATAGATAGATAGATAGATAGATAGATAGATAGATAGATATAGACAGACAGATATCCAATGCAATACTGTTCATTACAACCATAACGTAAAAACTGGAGATTTTTTATTTTTTTTCATATCTAAACTTATTCTATAAATCTCACCTCGCTTCAATGTTTTACATGTGTAGCGCTGTGTTTAAATATAGATAGATAGATAGATAGTGAGAGATAGATAGTGAGAGATAGATAGATAGATAGATAGATAGATAGATAGATAGATAGATAGATAGATAGAAAGATAGATAGAAAAGGAATACATAGGTCGACGGATGGACAGATGGAAAGACAGATAGATAGATGGACGGACAGATGGACACACGGACAGACAGAGATAGATAGAGATAGATAGATAGATAGATAGATAGTGAGAGATAGATAGATAGATATATAGATAGATATGGATAGATAGATATGGATAGATAGATATGGATAGATAGATAGATAGATAGATAGATAGATAGATAGATAGATAGATAGATAGATAGATAGATAGAGAAGATAGTGAGATATAGATAGATAGATAGATAGATAGTAGATAGATAGATAGATAGATAGATAGATAGATAGATAGATAGATAGATATGGATAGATAGAAAGATAGCTAGAAAAGGAATACATAGGTCGACGGATGGACAAATGGAAAGACAGATAGATAGATGGACGGACAGATGGACACACGGACAGACAGATATAGATAGATAGATAGATAGATAGATAGATAAATAGATAGTGGATAGTGAGAGATAGATAGATAGATAGATAGATAGATAGATAGATAGATAGATAGATATAGATAGATAGATATGGGATAGATAGATAGTGAGAGATAGATAGATAGATAGATAGATATAGACAGACAGATATCCATTACAACCATAACGTAAAAACTGGAGATTTTTTATTTTTTTTCATATCTAAACTTATTCTATAAATCTCACCTCGCTTCAATGTTTTACATGTGTAGCGCTGTGTTTAAATCTTTATTGTGGCAGTACCTATTTTTGGCCACCGGAGGGAGCCAAGCGAAATGTGAGACACTGAATATTACATTGGGACTACATTTCCCGGCATGCTTGGAGAATGGACACAGGAAGTGGGTGGGACAGTGGGACTTACATCCTGAGCCTCGTGGAGAGAGCGGGCAGAACGCGCCAGGGAGTGAGAGAGACAAGACACAGTGCTGCAGAGAGTAACAGTGACCAGGCCAGAGCGCAGGTGCGGCCTAGCGGAGAGGCAGAGCGAGTTACCAGTCGATCAGAGGAAGACCCAAGTGATTTACCAGATCACCCAAGTGGCTAGAAAGGAAGCAGAGAACCCCGTGTGAGGAGTACCGCAGATCGATGGGACCGGGAGAGCAGGCGGTAAGCTGGACAAGTCGAGGCCAGTGCAGAAAGCCAGACAGCGGATCCAGAAGCAAGTAACCCCAGTCAATATCGAGTGGAGAGACGTCCTGGGTCAGCGGAACCACGAGTATCTGGTGGATGGGTGAGAGGCCTTCTAGGCCGTTGCATAACTAAAGAAGGCACGCTGCTGTTTGTTTCCAAAACCCACAGGGCCCCAACTTGACTAGTCGAAGACATCTCTTAAGCAATTCACTGGCCAGTTGAATAGTACCCGGGTACCACACACACACACACACACACACTTGCATTCCGGGACATACCTGTGCGGGACTCACTCCCCAATCACAAGGGGTTAAAGAAGAGATTTTTCTCATTTATTTTCCCCTGCGCGTTTCTCGAATTGCGAAACCTTGTGTTATCATTTATTTTCCGCTGCACGTTTTTATCGAATTGCGAAACCTTGTGTTTTCATTTCTTTTTCCGCTGCGCGTTTACCGCATTACAAAATACTGTAGATACAGTTGTGTTCAAAATTATTCAACCCCCAATGCTGTAAAGGGTTTTAGGGAATTTAGTGTACATTTGTAATTGTATTCAGAATGAAATCCTACAAGGACTTTTTAAAGAACCATATGCAACTAAAATGACATCAATTGGTTTTGTAATACAGTAGTAAATGTTTCTTTTGTGAATTCTTCATTGACACAATTATTCAACCCCTTAAAGACTACCACTCTGAAGAACAGAGGTTCATTCAAGTGTTTTCAATCAGGTATTGAAAACACCTGTGGATGTCACGGAGCGCAATAAAGCATAATAAGCACCAATTAGGCAGCTTTATAATGACTATGATACTCAGCTCCTTCTAGACATTTACTGTTGTGGTTACAAACATGGTGAAGTCAAGAGAATGGTCCAGGAAGACAAGAAAAGAGGTGATTACTCTTCATAGGAAGGGCAATGGCTATAAGAAGTTTGCAAAGATGTTAAACATACCAAGAGAGACCATAGCAAGCATCAGTCGCAAATTCAAGGCAAAGGGCACTGTTGAAACGCTACCTGGTCGTTGCAGAAAGAAGATGCTGACTTCGACTGCTGTGCGCTACCTGAAGCGTAGAGTGGAGAAAAGTCCCCGTGTGACTGCTGAGGAACTGAGAAAAGATTTGTTAGATGTGGGTACTGAAGTTTCAGCTCAGACAATACGGCGCACACTGCGTAATGAAGGCCTCCATGCCAGAACTCCCAGGCGCACCCCCTTGCTGTCTCCAAAGAATAAGAAGAGTTTACTGCAGTATGCCAAAAGTCATGTGGACAAACCACAGACGTTTTGGGATAGTGTTCTGTGGACTGATGAAACAAAATTAGAACTGTTTGGGCCCATGGATCAACGCTATGTTTGGAGGAGGAAGAACAAGGTCTATGAAGAAAAGAACACCTTGCCTACTGTGAAGCATGGCGGGGGGTCAATCATGCTTTGGGGCTGTTTTGCTTCTGCAGGTACAGGGAAGCTTCAGCGTGTGCAAGGTAACATGAATTCTCTTCAGTACCAGGAGATATTGGATGACAATGTGATGCAGTCCGTCACAAACCTGAGGCTTGGGAGACGTTGGACCTTTCAACAGGACAATGATCCCAAGCATACCTCCAAGTCCACTAGAGCATGGTTGCAGATTAAAGGCTGGAACATTTTGGAGTGGCCATCGCAGTCACCAGACTTAAATCCGATTGAGAACCTCTGGTGGGACTTAAAGAAAGCAGTTGCAGTGCGCAAGCCTAAGAATGTGACTGAACTGGAGGCTTTTGCCCATGACGAATGGGCGAAGATACCCGTAGATCGCTGCAAGACACTTGTGTCAAGCTATGCTTCACGTTTTAAAGCTGTTATAACTGTAAAAGGATATTGTACTAAGTACTAAGATTGAATGTCACTTGGGGGTTGAATAAAACTGATAATGATGTGAGCACAGAAAAGATATTTGTGGTTATTTCATTATAAATGTTATGTTATATTTGTCTGACCTACACGTGCCTCTTTGATTTAATTGTAAGCAAGATGACTGAATGATCAAAATCAATGTCAAACTGGCCAAAACACTCAATTTCAGTGGGGGTTGAATAATTTTGAACACAACTGTATATCCAAAGACCGTGTCATTCATTATTTGCCTTTTATTCAAGTAAACTATATAATATAAAAATCCACAACGGTGCTGGAGTATATTTATTCCCTAGTGCGGGGAGACTGACCCGAGGTTTAATTTCAGCGGCTCCTCCGGGAGTGAGCGCTACACATGATTTACCTAAATGAAGGTTTTTAAGCACATTCGCGGTTTTTCTTAACATCACTTTAATTTTGTGATAAATTGTGCACAGACAAAATATAAATATAACTAAGAGGAATCTGTGAGGTGTGTGTGTCTGTGTGTGTGTGTGTGTGTATTTGATTTTGGTGTTTTCTATGAGTTTATATTTAATATCACAGAGTGTCAGCACAGATACAGAGTAATTAATGCACAGCACAACATGCTAACTCATTCAGCCATTGGCAGAATCAGAGCCTGACCAATAATGTCACAATCACAGGCTGCAAACTGTACTGTTTCATGATGAGGCAGACACTGTGTCTGAAATGGATTTTTTAATCCAGGACTGAGTGTAATCCTTTTACACAGGGCGTCCTTCCCTCAATGCAGACTATTATAATCCTCACACACAGTCATATCAGGTGAAATGAGCCTCTGCTTTCTGGGAGAGGTTTGTGTCACAACATTTCATCCCATGCCCACCTCAAATGATCAGCTAGTTACTGCAGGACCACCAAGTATCAAACAAATATGCACACTGCCTGAGAGTGACAACCATCGCTCACACTGCCCTGAGAGTGACACTCCTCACTCGCACTGCCCTGGGAATGAGACCCCTTACTCACACTATCCTTAGAATGAGACCCCGGCCCTCACTCACACTGCCATGACACGCCTCACTCACTCTGTCCTGGGAATGAGACCCCTCACTCACACTGTCCTGGGAATGAGACCCCTCACTCACACTGTCCTGGGAATGAGACCCCTCACTCACACTGCCATGAGACTCCTCACTAACACTGTCCTGGGAATGAGACCCCTCACTCACACTGCCCTGGTAATGAGACCCGCACTCACACTGTCCTGAGAATGACAACCCCACTCACACTACCATGAGACCCCTCACTTACACTGTCCTGGGAATGACACTTCACACTGCCCTGGGAATGACATCCCCACTCACACTGTCCTGGGAATGGGACCCCTCACTCATATTGTCCTGGGAATGAGACCCCTCACTCACACTGCCCTGGGAATAAGACCCCTTACTCACACTATCCTTAGAATGAGACCCCTCACTCACACTGCCATGACACGCCTCACTCACTCTGTCCTGGGAACGAGACCCCTCACTCACGCTGTCCTGGGAATGAGACCCCTCACTCACACTGTCCTGGGAATGAGACCCCTCACTCACACTGTCCTGGGAATGAGACCCCTCACTCACACTGCCATGAGACTCCTCACTCACACTGTCCTGGGAATGAGACCCCTCACTCACACTGCCATGAGACTCCTCACTAACACCGTCCTGGGAATGAGACCCCTCACTCACACTGCCCTGGTAATGAGACCTGCACTCACACTGTACTGAGAATGACAACCCCACTCACACTACCATGAGACCCCTCACTTACACTGCCCTGGGAATGACATCCCCACTCACACTGTCCTGGAAATGGGACCCCTCACTCATATTGTCCTGGGAATGAGACCCCCTCACTCACACTGCCCTGAGACTGAGTGACACCCCTCACACTGCCCTTTGAATGAGACCCTTCACTAGCACTGTCCTTAGAATGAGACCCCGTACTCACACTGTTCTGAGAATGAGACCCCACACTTACACTCTCCTGGGAATGAGAAACCTCACTCACACTGCCTTGAGACCCCTCACTACCACTGTCCTGGGAATGAGACCCCTCACTCACACTGCCCTGAGAGTGACACCCCTCACACTGCCCTGTGAATGAGACCCCTCACTCACACTGTCCTTAGAATGAGACACCTCACTTACACTGCCATGAGACCCCTCACTCAAACTGTCCTGGGAACGAGACCCTCTCACTCACACTGTCATGGGAATGAGACCCCTCACTCACACTGTCCTGGGAATGAGACCCCTCACTCACACTGTCCTGAGAATGAGAAACCTCACTCACAGTGCCATGAGACCCCTCACTTACACTGTCCTGGGAATGACACTTCACACTGCCCTGGGAATGACATCCCCACTCACACTGTCCTGGGAATGAGACCCCTCACACTGTCTTGGGAATGACATCCCTCACTCACACTGTCTTGGGAATGATGTCCCTCACTCGCACTGCCGTGGAAATGACACCCCTCACTCACACTGTCCTGGGAATGACATCCCTCACATTGTCCTGGGAATGACACTCCTCACTCACATTGTCCTGGGAATGACATCTCTCACTCACACTGTCCTGGGAATAACACCCCTCACTCACATTGTCCCGGGAATGACACCTCTCACTCACACTGTCCTGGGAATAACACCCCTCACTCACACTGTCCTGGGAATGACATCCCTTATTCACACTGCCCTGAAAATGACATCTCTCACTCACATTGTCCTGGGAATGACATCCCTTATTCACACTGCCCTGAAAATGACACCCCTCACTCACACTGTCCTGGGAATGACACCCTTCACTCGCACTGTACTGGGAATGACACCCCTTACTCACACTGTCCCACGAATGAGACTCCTCACTCACACTGTCCTGGGAATGACACTGCTCACTCACACTGTCCTGGGAATGACATCCCCACTCACGCTGCCATGAGACCCCTCACTTACACAGTCCTGGGAATGACACCCTATACGCACACTGCCCTGGGAATGACATCCCCACTCACACTGTCCTGGGAATGAGATCACTTACTCACACTGTCTTGGGAATGACATCCCTCACTAACACTGCCCTGGGAATGACACTCCTCACTCACACTGTTTGGAATGACATTCCTCACTCACACTGTCCTGGGAATAAGACCCCTCACTCACACTGACCTGGAAATGAGACCCCTCACTCACACTGTCCTGGGAATGACATCCCTCACATTGTCCTGGGAATGACACTCCTCACTCACATTGTCCTGGGAATGACATCTCTCACTCAAATTGTCCTGGGAATGACACCTCTCACTCACACTGTCCTGGGAATAACAACCCTCACTCACACTGTCCTGGGAATGACACCTCTCACTCACACTGTTTTGGGAATAACACCCCTCACTCACACTGTCCTGGGAATTACACACCTTATTCACATTGTCCTGGGAATGACATCTCTCACTCACATTGTCCTGGGAATGACATCCCTTATTCACACTGCCCTGAAAATGACACCCCTCACTCACATTGTCCAGGGAATGACATCCCCTATTCATACTGCCCTGAAAAAGACGACCCTCATTCACACTGTCCTGGGAATGACACCCTTCACTCACACTCTCTTTGGAATGACACCTCTCACTCACACTGTCCTGGGAATGACATTCCTCACTCACACTGTCCTGGGAATAAGATCCCTCACTCACACTGACCTGTGAATGAGACCTCTCACTCACACTATCCTGGGAATGACATCCCTCACATTGTCCTGGGAATGACACCTCTCACTCACACTGTCCTGGGAATAACAGTCCTCACTCACACTGTCCTGGGAATGACACCCTTCACTCACACTGTCCTGGGAATGACACCCCTCACTCACACTGTCCTGGGAATGACACCCCTCACTCACACCGCAATGAAAATGAGACCCCCTCACTCACACTGTACTGGGAATGCGACTCTCGCTCACGCTGTCCTGGGAATTACACCCCTCACTCACATTCACTGATCTGGGGATGACACCCGTCACACCAACATGCATATAACATTCTCGTCTCACACTGACCTTTGGACCAATGCTGCTTACTCATGCTAACCTGGGGCTGACTCATTTCAATCAGACTTACCTGGGATAGACACATTTCACTCACTTTGACCTGGAGCTGACACCCCTCACTCACACTGTAAGCGGATTGATGTCCCTCACTCACACTGTAATGGGATTGATGTCTCTCACTCACATTGACATTGAACTCTTTTCTATGAATACTGCTGAACTGGGGGTGCAGCCCCAAACTCACAATGGCTTGGGCTAACGCCCCAGACTGTCTCAGTGCCAAAAGTGACCCCTGATTGACATGTTTGGCACATGCTGAACTAGACTGATGTCTTTCACATAAACTGACCCTTACCTGATAATCACCACATGTACTGGGTTCGTCTCAGCTTCCACACACTCTAATAGACACAAAATGACCTTGTACACTAGCCCTGCTGATACAATGACAGAACTAATAAAAATGACACTAACTGACCCTTATGTAGCAAGCACAACATCCACATAATCCCAACTCTGGGCTGAGACCCTCCAGACACTGACCTTGGACCATTTATACACAACGAGCATGGACTTTCTATCCTAGTGCTTCATACTATAGGGGTTATTCAGAGAGCCGATCTGGCCCCGAAATTGCATTGAACAGTGAATTTCCCCGTACGGTGCACTTTTATATACGGCAGCAGTGGAATCTCCATAGAGAAGCAATGGTTAATCTATTCAGCACTGAAATGTCAGTAAAATGCCCTGATGTTTGGTGGTTTCACTCAGCAGGTTTATTCAGGCGAATCCCATAGATTTCAATGTTAAAAATATTCCCGTTTTTATTCAGTATCTAATAAACCATTTATTTTTTTTAATCTGCAGCAAAAAGTCTCTTTATTTAATTATTTTTTAGGATCTTTTAGGCATTTTTCCGAATTTTTTTGGCAATTTTTTTTTCCATTTTTCTTTAATCCCTCCACTGCAGATGACGTGTGGGGAACGTCCTCATAGTCTCCCACTGTATGCAGAGGACGTTCCCCACACGTCATCCGCTACCTGGGAGCTCCTCCGCATACTCACCTGTCTCCTCCGGGGTCCTGCGGCGTTCTGACTTTCCTGAAGTCAGACACTGCTTTTATGGCCCATCTCGGCGTAATGACATCATCGCGTCAGATGAGATGATATCATATCCAGGCGCCCACCTGGAGATCGCCTGATGGGGGGGTCCTTTTGGATCCCTCTCCCTCCTGATTGGGAGGAGGTAGAAAGTAAAGACAAAGTGTGGAGCATGGCGCGATGATATCAGTTAGCCAAGAAACCCCTAGCTGGCCGGGAATTTCCAAAGGAAATCCCATGGCAGAGATAGGGAGATATGGGCATTCAAAAGAACCCCCTATCGGTGGCAGATAAAGGGTCAAGTTTGGTGTCATTCATCCAGAGCATGGCCTTTCCAATGACACCAAACATGACCATGGTCCAATAAATAATAAAAACATAAAAATATTATATTATTTTTATTAATGCAGCAATATTGTTCCCATTTCAATTATAATGTGGACAATGATGCTGCACTAATGATTTTTTCTATTGGGGGTTTGCTAAAAATCACGTATTTTTCCCCCAAAAAAAGTAACGAGTTCCCATTTCTAATTTTTTTAGCAGGCGCATCCCATAGAATACAGTCATGGCCGAAATTGTTGGCACCCCAGACATTTTTTCAGAAAATCAAGTATTTCTCACAGTAAAGTATTGCAGTAACACATGTTTTGCTATACACCGGTTTATTCCCTTTGTATGTATTGGAACAAAACAAAAAAAGGGAGGAAAAAAAGCAAATTGGACATAATGTCACACAAAACTCCAAAAATGGGCTGGACAAAATTCTTGGCACCCTTAACTTAATATTTGGTTGCACACCCTTTGGAAAAAATAACTGAAATCAGTTGCTTCCTATAACCATCAATAAGCTTCTTACACCTCTCACCCGGAATTTTGGACCACTCTTTCTTTGCAAACTGCTCCAGGTCTCTCTTATTGGAATGGCGCCTTTTCCCAACAGCAATTTTAAGATCTCTCCACAGGTGTTCAATGGGATTTAGATCTGGACTCATTGCTGGCCACTTCAGAACTCTCCAATGCTTCGTTGTCATCCATTTCTGGGTGCTCTTTGACGTATGTTTGGGGTCATTGTCCTGCAGGAAGACCCAAGATCTCGGATGCAAACCCAGCTTTTTGACACTGGGCTCTACAGTGCGACCCAAAATCCTTTGGTAACCCTCAGATTTCATGATGCCTTTCACACATTCAAGGCACCCAGTGCCAGAGGCAGCAAAACAACCCCAAAACATCATTGAACCTCCACCATATTTCACTGTAGGTACTGTGTTCTTTTCTTTGTAGGCCTCATTCCATTTTCGGTAAACAGTAGAATGATGTGCTTTACCAAAAAGCTCTATCTTGGTCTCATCTGTCCACAAGAAGTTTTCCCAGAAGGATTTTGGCTTACTCAAGTACATTTTGGCAAACTGTAGTCTTGCTTTTTTATGTCTCTGTGTCAGCAGTGGGGTCCTCCTGGGTCTCCTGCCATAGCGTTTCATTTCATTTAAATGTCGACGGATAGTTCGCGCTGACACTGATGCTCCCTGAGCCTGCAGGACAGCTTGAATTTCTTTGGAACTTGTTTGGGGTAGCTTATCCACCATCCGGACTATCCTGCGTTGCAACCTTTCATCAATTTTTCTCTTCCATCCACCCACAGAGAGATTAGCTACAGTGCCATGGGTTGCAAACTTCTTGATAATGTTGCGCACTGTGGACAAAGGCAAATCTAGATCTCTGGAGATGGACTTGTAACCTTGAGATTGTTGATATTTTTCCACAATTTGGTTCTCAAGTCCTCAGACAGTTCTCTTCTCCTCTTTCTGTTGTCCATGCTTAGTGTGGCACACACAGACACACAATGCAAAGACTAAGTGAACTTCTCTCCTTTTTATCTGCTTTCAGGTGTGATTTTTATATTGCCCACACCTGTTACTTGCCCCAGGTGAGATTACAGGAGCATCACAATCTTATTTATCCACAATTTTGAAAGGGTGCCAAGAATTTTGTCCAGCCCATTTTTGGAGTTTTGTGTGACATTATGTACAATTTGCTTTTTTTCCTCCCTTTTTTGTTTTGTTCCAATACACACAAAGGGAATAAACATGTGTATAGCAAAACATGTGCTACTGCAATACTTTTCTGTGAAAAATACTTGATTTTCTGGAAAAATATCTGGGGTGCCAACAATTTCGGCCATGACTGTATATAACCACAAACGCTCGCATGATAAAATGTGAAAAAAAAACACTTTACATGCTGTAGATGATTGAAAATTCTAATTTTTTTTAAATTTTTGTTATATTCAGGCAGGACATGACGTATATAATAATGATATACGGTATTATGAATCTGCCCAGTCTGCCGACAAAAAGGATATATAATATGTCTGGGTTGTATAATAAAACGTGACTTTAAGGCTAAGGTCAGACTAACGCAGTATCAACGTGCGTTTAGCAGCACTAAATCACGGCCGTGCTAGCAGCAAATGACGTCCAATGCCGGGCAGCATACAAAGAACGGCCGCACAAAAGTGCGGCTGCGCAACGCAAGTGGCAAACGAACGAATTTTTTCGAGAACGTGATACCGCTAGTACGGATGTACAGAGTGCGCTGCGTCCGCTAGTGGCGTGTGTGCGTGATTAGGAGACGCCAGACACTGCTAATGTCCGGCCAACATCACATCCAGACACAAAAAGTGCTTTATTGATGATCCGTACAAAATCACGGACGAAAATGCGCATCATATGACCGCTATCGCGTATTCCGTGAAAAAATACGTCCATTCGTTCAAACGCACTTTTTCACGGACAACGCGAAAAATGCGTTCGTCTGACCCTAGCCTTAATCGCGTTTAAACATGATGAGCAAAGTCTGAATAAATGAGCTCAGCACACAGAGGGGAAATGGCTCAGCAGTGAAGGGGTTAAATAGTGGGTTATTTTCTGTGACAGACCTCTTTATTATTATTCATAGGACCTTATATGTTAATTCCAGACATTTTCATTCAGTAGTTTGTTTGCAAACAGCGTTTAAATTTTGACACTTTTAATCATTTTGTTTTTTACCCCGTTCGTCAGCTTGTCGGCTTTTTCCAGTGGCTGGTTGGCGCTGTGTTCGACAGATCGTCTACTTTTTTAAGACCAAGTACAAGTACAGGTACTTTTTTTCAGGTACTCACCGATACCGAGTACTGATATACTTTTATTTTAAGTCATGTGACCACTTTCCAATAAATAATTTAGGATTTTGCCGAAAGCCTGTCCAGCTTATGTTTATATTCAAATGTATGGCCAGACGCCCCATTTACCCACTGCACAGCCTGCACACACCCTGACCACACACACCAGACCCCACACCTCATCTCGGCTAAATATGTATACCCACTCAGACCTCATATACTCACACAGATACATGTATACTTACAGACCTCATATATATGTATTCTTACTCAGATACATATATACTTACAGACCTCAGACCAGATATACCCACAGACCTCAGACAGACGCTGGGCAGGTGGCCGAATGCATATAAAAGCATTTGGCCAGCGTTCCCCTCTGGCTGGTCACATTACCGAGCGGCCGCAGGGCTCTGACGTGCTGTGGCGTGCTCCCACGCGATATCGGCTGGAAGCAGCCTCACAGCCTCCACAGCCCGGTGGTCGCTCGGTAAAACGGCCTGCCGGAGGGGAACGCTGGCCAAATGCTTTTAAATGCATTCGTCCAGCTGCCACAGCCTCGAGAATACCGGCATGCCGGCCCAGCGCTGGCTTCCTGGTATCGGGGGAGGTGTCAGGGCATTTGCATGAGTACAAAGTACTCATACAAATGGCGATATCGGCACTGATACCAATACTAATATCGGTGCATCCCTACTTTATAGTATATGGGCCAATAGGAACTCAGTTCCCTGTGCAAAAATAGTGCAGGAACTGCATTACGACGTGTCCCTCACCCCTCAACTTTGGCCCCTGCAAAGAAGGCTGTGAAAAATGTACTTTATTGTTTAACCTTTGATCTTTTGTTCAAAAATAGACAAAAGTACTCTGCTCTCATGGATAAGAAACTTAATGCCTAATGATGAATCAAAGTGCTCAGACCAGCCTCAGATTCCGCGGCCCACTGGGAAGTATCCTGGTGGGCCAGTCCTGGACAGCACAGTGGGAACCTTACACCTAGGGGCAAATAGAGAAGTTGCCAATAGGTTTGGCAGGGACCCGGACACCCTGAAACCACACGGCCCCTGAACATATCATGGGCTGTCACCTCCCGATGGTAAATCGGGCAGCACCCCTACAGTATAATAATGCAGCATATGAATCTGCACACTGCCGGGCAGAACCTCTACAGTATGGAGGCCGTGCTGCAAGAACAATTCACAGAGGTAGAAAAGTGGATCAAACACAACAAACTTTTTTTAAATACTGACAAAACTGTAACGATGCTCTTTGGAACAAAACCTAAAACTACACAAATTGCAAAATCCCCACTTATGTGTTGGGACAAAATCAAATGGCACGCTGACCACAGTCACTTCTCTCAAATATCTAGGTATGTGGTTGGACCCTAATCTATCCTTTGGCCCCCACATCGAAAAACTCTCATTTAAACTTTACCCCAAACTAGGTGCCCTGTACAGAAACAAATCCTGCCTGAGCCCTGCGGTAAGAAAGCAGATTGTACAACCAATGCTTATGCCGGCTATTGATTACGGAGATGTAGTGTATGCAGCCACCCCGCAAACACACCTTCATAAACTTACTACATTGTATAACTCATTCTGCCGCTTTGTGCTACAATGTAACTACATGACCCACCATTGTGACATGCTAAAAGAACTAAACTGGCCATCGCTGGAGTCTAAACGCATCCTTCACATTTCCAGCCTGGTGTCTAAGAGCATTTCTGGGAAGCTGCCACCCTACCTGAATAGACTGCTTTCCCCAGCAGCTCCCTCATCCTATAACCTCCGATCCAGGACCTGCACCTTACTTGCAATACCACAATACAAAAAGACAGAGGCTCGGTCCTCATTTTCCTACGGAGCGCCACAATTATGGAATAACCTCCCAGACACCATCAAATCTTCCCCCAGTCTTAAGTCACTCAAGAGCTCCTTACTAACATACCTCAATACAGAATGCATCTGTAAACATGTAACATAATGACTATATACAGAATGCACCTGTAAACATGTAACATAATGACTATATACAGAATGCACCTGTAAACATGTAACATAGTGACAATATTTCCTACATATTTATTTTCTGTTAATCTGTATATTTGTGTTGTTTTTTCAATATCTTGCATTTTATTACTTCAATGTTCTTGAACCCAGGACATACTTGAAAACGAGAGAAATCTCAATGTATCCTCCCTGGTAAAATCCTTTATAAACAAATAAATAAACCTCTACAGTATAATAATGCCGCATATGAATCCTCACACTGCCGGTCAGCACCTCTACAGTATAATAATGCAGCATAGGAATCCGCACACTGCTGGGCAGCACCTCTACAGTATAATAATGCAGCATATGATTCCGCACACTGCCGGCAGCACCTCTACAGTATAATAATGCAGCATATGAATCCACACACTGCGGGCAGCACCTCTACAGTATAATTAATGCAGCATATGAATCCGCACACTGCCGGGCAGCACCTCTACAGTATAATAATGCAGCATATGAATCCTCACACTGCGGGGCAGCACCTCTACAGTATAATAATGCAGCATATGAATCCTCACACTGCCGGGCAGCACCTCTACAGTATAATAATGCAGCATATGAATCCACACACTGCCGGGCAACACCTCTACAGTATAATAATGCAGCATATGAATCCGCACACTGCCGGGCAGCACCTCTACAGTATAATAATGCAGCATATGATTCCGCACACTGCCGGGCAGCACCTCTACAGTATAATAATGCAGCATATGCATCCGCACACTGCCGGGCAGCACCTCTACAGTATAATAATGCAGCATATGAATCCACACACTGCCGGGCAGCACCTCTACAGTATAATAATGCAGCATATGATTCCGCACACTGCCGGGCAGCACCTCTACAGTATAATTAATGCAGCATATGCATCCGCACACTGCCGGGCAGCACCTCTACAGTATAATAATGCAGCATATGAATCCACACACTGCCGGGCAGCACCTCTACAGTATAATAACGCAGCATATGAATCCGCACACTGCCGGGCAGCACCTCTACAGTATAATAATGCAGCATATGATTCCGCACACTGCCGGGCAGCACCTCTACAGTATAATTAATGCAGCATATGAATCCGCACACTGCCGGTCAGCATCTCTACAGTATAATAACGCAGCATATGAATCCGCACACTGCCGGGCAGCACCTCTACAGTATAATAATGCAGCATTGAATCCGCACACTGCCGAACAGCACCTCTACAGTATAATAATGCAGCATATGAATCCGCACACTGCCGGGCAGCACCTCTACAGTATAATAATGCAGCATATGATTCCGCACACTGCCGGGCAGCACCTCTACAGTATAATAATGCAGCATATGAATCCTCACACTGCCGGGCAACACCTCTACAGTATAATAATGCAGCATATGAATCCGCACACTGCCGGGCAGCACCTCTACAGTATAATAATGCAGCATATGAATCCTCATACTGCCGGGCAGCACCTCTACAATATAATAATGCAGCATATGAATCCGCACACTGCCTGGCAGCACCTCTACAGTATAATAATGCAGCATATGAATCCGCACACTGCCGGACAGCACCTCTACAGTATAATAATGCAGCATATGAATCCGCACACTGCCGGACAGCACCTCTACAGTATAATAATGAAGCATTTGAATTCGCACACTGCCGGGCAGCACCTCTACAGTATAATAATGCAGCATATGAATCCGCACACTGCCGGGCAGCACCTCTACAGTATAATAATGCCAGCATATGATTCCGCACACTGCCGGCAGCACCTCTACAGTATAATAATGCAGCATATGATTCCGCACACTGCCAGGCAGCACCTCTACAGTATAATAATGCAGTATATGAATCCGCACACTGCCTGGCAGCACCTCTACAGTATAATAATGCAGCATATGAATCCGCACACTGCCGGGCAGCACCTCTACAGTATAATAATGCAGCATATGAATCCTCACACTGCCGGGCAACACCTCTACAGTATAATAATGCAGCATATGAATCCGCACACTGCCTGGCAGCACCTCTACAGTATAATAATGCAGCATAGGAATCCGCACACTGCCTGGCAGCACCTCTACAGTATAATTAATGCAGCATATGAATCCACACACTGCCGGGCAGCACCTCTACAGTATAATAATGCAGCATATGAATCCGCACACTGCCTGGCAGCACCTCTACAGTATAATAATGCAGCATATGAATCCGCACACTGCCGGGCAGCACCTCTACAGTATAATAATGCAGCATATGAATCCGCACACTGCCGGGCAGCACTCTACAGTATAATAATGCAGCATATGAATCCTCACACTGCGGGCAACACCTCTACAGTATAATAATGCAGCATATGAATCCGCACACTGCCGGGCAGCACCTCTACAGTATAATAATGCAGCATATGAATCCTCATACTGCCGGGCAGCACCTCTACAATATAATAATGCAGCATATGAATCCGCACACTGCCTGGCAGCACCTCTACAGTATAATAATGCAGCATATGAATCCGCACACTGCCGGACAGCACCTCTACAGTATAATAATGCAGCATATGAATCCGCACACTGCCGGACAGCACCTCTACAGTATAATAATGAAGCATTTGAATTCGCACACTGCCGGGCAGCACCTCTACAGTATAATAATGCAGCATATGAATCCGCACACTGCCGGGCAGCACCTCTACAGTATAATAATGCAGCATATGATTCCGCACACTGCCGGCAGCACCTCTACAGTATAATAATGCAGCATATGATTCCGCACACTGCCAGGCAGCACCTCTACAGTATAATAATGCAGTATATGAATCCGCACACTGCCTGGCAGCACCTCTACAGTATAATAATGCAGCATATGAATCCGCACACTGCCGGGCAGCACCTCTACAGTATAATAATGCAGCATATGAATCCTCACACTGCCGGGCAACACCTCTACAGTATAATAATGCAGCATATGAATCCGCACACTGCCTGGCAGCACCTCTACAGTATAATAATGCAGCATAGGAATCCGCACACTGCCTGGCAGCACCTCTACAGTATAATTAATGCAGCATATGAATCCACACACTGCCGGCAGCACCTCTACAGTAATAATAATGCAGCATATGAATCCGCACACTGCCTGGCAGCACCTCTACAGTATAATAATGCAGCATATGAATCCGCACACTGCCGGGCAGCACCTCTACAGTATAATAATGCAGCATATGAATCCGCACACTGCCGGGCAGCACCTCTACAGTATAATAATGCAGCATATGAATCCTCACACTGCCGGGCAGCACCTCTACAGTATAATAATGCAGCATATGAATCCACACACTGCCTGGCAGCACCTCTACAGTATAATTAATGCAGCATATGAATCCGCACACTGCCGGGCAGCACCTCTACAGTATAATAATGCAGCATATGAATCCGCACACTGCCGGGCAGCACCTCTACAGTATAATAATGCAGCATATGAATCCTCACACTGCCGGGCAGCACCTCTACAGTATAATAATGCAGCATATGAATTCGCACACTGCCTGGCAGCACCTCTACAGTATAATAATGCAGCATATGAATCCGCACACTGCCGGGCAGCACCTCTACAGTATAATAATGCAGCATATGAATCCGCACACTGCCGGGCAGCACCTCTACAGTATAATAATGCAGCATATGAATTCGCACACTGCCTGGCAGCACCTCTACAGTATAATAATGCAGCATATGAATTTGCACACTGACTGGCAGCACCTCTACAGTATAATAATGCAGCATATGAATCCGCACACTGCCTGGCAGCACCTCTACAGTATAATAATGCAGCATATGAATTCGCACACTGACTGGCAGCACCTCTACAGTATAATAATGCAGCATATGAATCTGCACACTGCCGGGCAGCACCTCTACAGTATAATAATGCAGCATATGAATCCGCACACTGCCGGGCAGCACCTCTACAGTATACTCTACAGTATAATAATGCAGCATATGATTCCGCACACTGCCGGGCAGCACCTCTACAGTATAATAATGCAGCATATGATTCCGCACACTGCCTGGCAGCACCTCTACAGTATAATAATGCAGCATATGAATCCGCACACTGCCGGGCAGCACCTCTACAGTATAATAATGCAGCATATGAATCCGCACACTGCCGGGCAGCACCTCTACAGTATAATAATGCAGCATATGAATTCGCACACTGCCTGGCAGCACCTCTACAGTATAATAATGCAGCATATGAATTCGCACACTGACTGGCAGCACCTCTACAGTATAATAATGCAGCATATGAATCCGCACACTGCCGGGCAGCACCTCTACAGTATAATAATGCAGCATATGAATTCGCACACTGACTGGCAGCACCTCTACAGTATACTCTGCAGTATAATAATGCAGCATATGATTCCGCACACTGCCGGGCAGCACCTCTACAGTATACTCTACAGTATAATAATGCAGCATATGAATCCGCACACTGCCGGGCAACACCTCTACAGTATAATAATGCAGCATATGAATCCGCACACTGCCGGGCAACACCTCTACAGTATAATAATGCAGCATATGAATCCGCACACTGCCTGGCAGCACCTCTACAGTATAATAATGCAGCATATGAATCCACACACTGCCTGGCAGCACCTCTACAGTATAATTAATGCAGCATATGAATCCACACACTGCCTGGCAGCACCTCTACAGTATAATTAATGCAGCATATGAATCCGCACACTGCCGGGCAACACCTCTACAGTATAATAATGCAGCATATGAATCCGCACACTGCCTGGCAGCACCTCTACAGTATAATAATGCAGCATATGAATCCACACACTGCCTGGCAGCACCTCTACAGTATAATTAATGCAGCATATGAATCCGCACACTGCCGGGCAGCACCTCTACAGTATAATAATGCAGCATATGATTCCTCACACTGCCGGGCAGCACCTCTACAGTATAATAATGCAGCATATGATTCCTCACACTGCCGGGCAGCACCTCTACAGTATAATAATAATTACTAATAATGCAGCAGATCGAATTTGAAATGAACTATCAAAACAAAAAAAAGTTGTCCGAAATTACCGAAACGGAACCGAAATCACGAATGGAACGAAAATGACTTGCGATTTTACAAATTGCATGTTCATACAAAATAAGAAATTATTTTGTTTTCGTATCGGAAATTATTTCGGATGGTGTGTATTTCGTTACCGATCCGATTCGGAACATCGGACGAATCCGAAGCACTGAATCGGTCCGTTTCGTGAAAAAAAACGAATCGGTCCGAAACAAAATGCCCATCCCTACCCTACTCCATCCGGGCGGTACATCTATCTTTTTCCCAATGTTCCAATATAAGTGGAGGGCACTGAGTGTCCATATACCCAGGACCTCCATCCTCCACACAGCCTTAGACATGAAGCATTCACACAGACCCTGGAGTAACCCCCTCCCTCCTGACACAACCCACAATAATCACTCCATCAATCCAGCAGCCTGTCTCACACTTTGCCTTCTTTATCCTCCTGTCACTCAGATGCATGTCTCACGTCTCTCTCTGTCCCAGCCTCTATTTGTCTCTCTCAGCTTTATTCCCTTCTCTATGTACATGGATCTATTTCCTCTGATCATCTCTGTCTTCTCTTGTCCCTCTCTCTATCTCCAGCACTATGAGCACCATCTCAAGCCCAGCTGTCTCTAGCTACACATATTTCTAGAGACAGTCTGTTGCCTCTCTCTTTGGCGCATCATCCGCTCTGTTTCTGCTCCTGTGTTACTTTCAGAGTCTCTCATCACTGTGTCTAGCTATTAGCATCTGTCTGTCTGTCTCGGCTTCCCTCCCGGCCTCTTTGTTGTCTATGCCCTGTCTCTTCGTCTCCCAGACTGTCTCTGTTACTCTCTGTCCTTAACATTTTTATTCTGCATCCCTTTAAATCCCTAACTCTCCCTCCCTGCTTACCTGCACTCTCAACATCTGTACATCTGTCTCTGCACTCTGTTGGTGTCGTCTGTCATTCTCGCACTCTGTTTTGCGTCTTGCAGAATCTTAAAGGGTTATTCACTAAGCGACGAACTTGCCACCAAATTGCACCAAAAGGTGACTTTCCTTGTACGGTGCAATTTGGTGGCAGTTTGTCTATTCGCTAAGCTGTAGGGATGTGCATGGCTGAAAATTTTGTTTTGTTTCGTTACGTTTTTAAATAATTTCGTTTTAGGAATTTCGTAACTAATTTCGTGTCGTGTTTTGTTTCGTATTTCCTTTAATTTCGGATTGATTTGTATTGTATCATATCGGATTTGTTTCGAATCGAATTCGATAGTTGATATCCATTTGATAGTTCATTTCAATTTCTATTGTTTTGGATTCGTATCATTTCGAATCGAATTCGATAGTTGATATCCATTTGATAGTTCATTTCAAATTTGATGGTTGATATCCAATAGTTGATATCCGTTTGATAGTTCATTTCAATTTCTATCGTATCGGATACGTATCGTATCGAATCGAATTCGATAGTTGATATCCATTTGACAGTTCATTTCAATTTCTATTGTTTTGGATTCGTATCATATCGAATCGAATTCGATAGTTGATATCCATTTGATAGTTAATTTCAAATTCGATAGTTGATATCAATTATTCAAATTTTTCTTTTATGATGATGACACAGTGTAAAACGAAATAAATTTGTTATATACCATTTAGTTTTGTTTCGTATCATATCGTTTCGTTTTCGTTTCGTATTCGTATCGATTTGTTATTCGGAAGTACTTGTACTTCCGAATACTAATTATCAAATTTCGTTCTGAATTCTGAATTTTTCCGAAACAAATTCCCATCTCTACTAAGCTGTCAATTCTCCAACCACTGGCAAATTAACAGCGAAATACGGTGCACATCACGCAATTCGGAGATCTTCAGCTGCAGTGACATGGTCCCATAGAGAAGTAATGGTTAATCTAATCACAGAACGCCGAACTGCATCGAAGTGTCAGTGAAATGTCTTGATTTTCAGTGATTCAGTTTGACAGATTCAAACAGGCGAATCCCATAGGATTCAATGTAAAAAAAAATAGCAACGTCTTCAATTTATTTTTTCAACCATTTGAGTTTTTTCTGCAAAAAGCCTTTTTATTTATTTATTTATTTATTAGAATTTATTGGTATTTTTTTTAGATTTTTAGGCAAAATTTTTGATTCCCATTTGTTTTAGTGGTGTTTTTTTTTATTCCGTAACAGACCTTTTTATTACTTTGTATAGGACCTTTTTTTATTATTTCCACACATTTTCATGCATTTTTATTGTTTTAAACGCCTTTCAAAGAATAGCAGAGTTCTGTTTTTTTTCTGCAGTTCGGCTGTCAGTTCGACCGTCTTCGGTGGCTTTTGGCAGGCTCATCAGAGGATGGTGGCGGCGATCGGCAGTCTGTTTGGTGGTCTTCGGAGACTCCCGTTCGGCACACATTGTGGACCCTCTGGTGAATAGTAAATTCGCCGCAGGGTCGGTGAACTGGGATCACCGAAACGCACCGAAGTGCTGTGAACAAAAAAGCACCTAAATTTCCCTGACATTTCAGTGTTCTCTGAATAACCCTTCCTGTCATCCCACATGATACCTACCTGCTGCCTCTAACCCAGGGATATTAATCTCTGACAGCCCCCCCCCCCAAAGATGAGAATCATGGGAGTTGTAGTTCAGAAGAAACTGAGGGGCCGGAGTTTCAGATTTTGTGTGTGTGTGTGTGTGTGTGTGGCAAATCAGCAATGCTCTGTCTCTGGCTGCTCCACTCATGATCACTGGAGGAAGGTGTCTAGCAGGAAGGTGGGAGTGAGCCGCTGGATCCTGCCAGGACATTAAGAGCAGCATTATTTTAATACTCTGGCATGATTAACTCATCTGTTACATCAACACTTCACACCACATCAAACGCACATAGACCTCCTTTTTTTTTTTGTTCTGTGATTTTTATTTTTACCTGTGTGCACAGACTGAATAAACAGGTAGAGCTCCCAAAGGGGCTGCTTTATGTATAGAGCATCCAGGGTTAACCCTTGCAGTGCTGGAGAGGTTATTCTTAAATTACTCCACCACCAAGGGGTTAACAGGCTTCAAACACAGTGCTTCTGAAATATATATACAATATACACAGTCCACACATCTTACCCAAAATGTATATTACAATAGATGACACACATGTAGAGATAGATAGATAGATAGATAGATAGATAGATAGATAGATAGATAGATAGATAGATAGATAGATAGATATGGGATAGATAGATATGAATAGATAGATAGATAGAGAGATAGATAGATATTGGATAGATAGATAGATAGATAGATAGATAGATAGATAGATAGATAGATAGATAGATAGATAGATAGATAGATAGATAATATAGATAGATAGATAGATAGATAGATAGATAGATAGATAGATAGATAGATAGTAGATAGATATGGATGGATAGATAGATAGACAGATAGATAGATAGATAGATAGATATAGCTAGATAGATAGATAGATAGATAGATAGATAGATAGATAGATAGATATTGGATAGATAGATATTGGATAGATAGATAGATAGATAGATAGATAGATAGATAGATAGATAGATAGATAGATAGATAGATATTGGATAGATAGATATTGGATAGATAGATAGATAGATAGATAGATAGATAGATAGATAGATAGATAGATAGATAGATAGATAGATAGATAGATAGATAATGGATAGCTAGATAGTTAGATAGATATGGGATAGATTTTATGGATTTATATATACACACATATCTAGCTACCTATCCTATAAGTCCATAATAAAAAGGTACCTATATACACATCTTACCCAGGTCATAATATAAGTATTTACATACTACAATTAGTTATATACTTAGTACTTAATAAAAAAGTTACCAATAAATATATATATAAATGTGTTGTGGTGGAGAACAAAAAGTGAGATAAAAAGCCTCCACACTATAATAAGTGTGTTTATTATTGCAGAGGCCACCTGCACATCACAGCAATTCGATATATATATATATATTATATAATATATATATATATATATATATATATATATATATATATATATATAACAAGAGGCCTCACATCCAGGTATAAACCATGATATTACTGGCTACCAATGTACCATAAACACAGAAAAATGTGCACACAGGAGGCTTTCTTTATACAGATATATTGTCTGCTTATTATAAGTCGACGTGTTCAGTCCACACAGGGACTTTTTTCAAGACAGACAAAAGACCCTGAGAAAAGTCCCTGTGTGGACTGAAACGTCGACATATTTTTATGGAATAAACAGACATTATATCTGTATGAAGAAAGCCTCCTCTGTGCACCTTTTTCAAGAATTATATATATATCTTCTTATTAAGTATTTTATTTAAGTGAACTCATGTAGTATTTTAACCCAGTGGAAGTTAGTGGACGTCAGTGCTGCCAAGGGTTAAAATCCAGGTACAGATGTATTGCTTTTTTATAGTCCTAGAAAGCCAACACTCGATTGCCAGGGAATGGGTTGTCACACTCGTCTGGCTTCAGATATGACTTTTTTAACCTCTTGGGCGCCCCAGTGCATTGCCAGGCACTGAGCTTGCCTCTGGCACTGAAGGGGTTACCGTGGAAAGGCTACCCAGACTATCACAGGTACATACATTGAATAAAATGGATTATTATTCTTCTTTTAGTAGTATTTATGTTCTTGCCATGGTGGGTGGAAATGGCTTGCGTTGCTTGTGTTTATAAATCCGAATCTGCAAAGGAAGGCTTAACTCTTTAAATACCAGCCGTTTTCAAATAATAACTCTTAACTTTCTCTGTTACTTGCCAGATCTAGGAAGCTGCAGCCTGGAGGAAATCTCCTGTCACTCTCAGCCAGCTGCCCCCCCCCCCCCCATGGCTGATCATCGTGCATTACCTGGAATGAGGTGCAGGGAGGGAGCTGGACAAGGGACAGGCTGCACCTTTTAACACTTTTTGTCCAAGCAGTGACTTGTTTTCTGGAAGTCGGACTCACAGGGACAAACACACATCAGTCAGGAGCAATTAATTTAACATCAAACCTCTCCTGTCCTTCCACTCACTCAGCCAGGATCAAACCAGGACTCTGTGTTTGCGGATGTTTTAAACAGGGTTTAAGTCTAAAACTTAATGACTCTCAGCAGGGGGTCAATATTTGGTCATTTGCAAGTGACTAAGGTTACAAGGGGAAATCCTATATGTTCACACTGCCTCCAGTGTCTGAGGTGCGTGTCACTTTAAGAAGCACATAGCACAGAATATTCTGTTTTCTGGAACAAACAATGTCTATAAACATGTGAACAGAGAGAGAAATACAGGAACATTCAAAATGAAAGGGCTGTGACAGATTGCAAGAGGAAAAAAGATACATAAATATAGATATATAGATGGATGGATAGATAAAAACATATATTTATCAAGACTGATAGATCATTCTAGACAGATATATGATAGATAGAGATAGCTAGATATAAACATATATTGATCAAGATTGATAGATCATTCCAGACAGATATGTGATAGATAGAGATAGCTAGATATAAACATATATTGATCAAGATTGATAGATCATTCCAGACAGATATGTGATAGATAGAGATATATATATAAACATATATTGATCGAGATTGATAGATCATTCCAGACAGATATCTGATAGATAGATAGATAGATAGATAGATAGATAGATAGATAGATAGATAGATAGATAGATAGATAGATAGATATAAACATATATTGATCAAGATTGATAGATCATTCTAGACAGATATCTGATAGATAGATAGATAGATAGATAGATAGATAGATAGATAGATAGATAGATAGATAGATAGATAGATAGATAGATAGATAGATAGATAGAAACATATATTGATCAAGATTGATAGATCATTCCAGACAGATATCTGATAGATAGATAGATAGATAGATAGATAGATAGATAGATAGATAGATAGATAGATAGATAGATAGATAGATATAAACATATATTGATCAAGATTGATAGATCATTCCAGACAGATATCTGATAGATAGATATGGGATAGATAGATAGATAGATAGATAGATAGATAGATAGATAGATAGATAGATAGATATAAACATATATTGATCAAGATTGGTAGATCATTCTAGACAGATATGTGATAGATAGAGATAGCTAGATATAAACATATATTGATCAAGATTGATAGATCATTCCAGACAGATATGTGATAGATAGAGATATATATATAAACATATATTGATCGAGATTGATAGATCATTCCAGACAGATATCTGATAGATAGATAGATAGATAGATAGATAGATAGATAGATAGATAGATAGATAGATAGATAGATATAAACATATATTGATCAAGATTGATAGATCATTCCAGACAGATATGTGATAGATAGATAGATAGATAGATAGATAGATAGATAGATAGATAGATAGATAGATAGATAGATAGATAGATAGATAGATAGATAGATAGATAGATAGAGAGAGATAGATATGTGATAGATAGATAGATAGATATGAGATAGATAGATAGATAGATAGATAGATAGATAGATAGATAGATAGATAGATAGATAGATAGATAGATAGATCGATAGATGATAGATAGATATGAAGATAAACATATTGATCAAGATTAATAGATCTTGACAGGTACATAATATATACTATATGATAGATAGATTAATATATTGATAGACACGTGATGAATGGATTGATAGACATTTTTATATAGAGATAGATAGACATATAATATATGGATAGTTATAGAGATAGATATGAATAGATTTGCAAATAAACATATATTGACAGATGGATAGATAGTTCTAGACAGATACATGATAGAGCTAGACAGACAGACAGGCAGACAGATAGACAGACAGACAGACAGATAGACAATGTATGTGTATATAGACACGTTTTACATATTATAGATAAATAAAAAGAGAGATAGACGATATATATGGATATAGATAATTAAATAGATGATCTAGATATAGATAGAGACATGTTTATAAACAGAATGATGGACATATATACAAGTATAAAGCTATATATATATATACACACACACCTTCGGTTAGGCACCTATGTGTGTATTTCTCAGGTAGAGACACTTAAACAGCCTGATACTAACATGTAATTAATAAATCCTTAGAGTCCATGACTGTGTAACCCCTCAGTGTGATGTAACCCCCTCAGTGTGATGTAACCCCCTCAGTGTGATGTAACCCTCAGCTGGAATGAAGGATTCCTGTGAAGTGCAGATCTGCAGACAGATACTCCTGTGTATCACCCTATAGGAGCAGACTATTATCCCTGCTTACAAAATCTGTCTTTTTGCCAAGAAAGTTTTACCCAGGGCAGTGATGTTACCCTATGAAACGCAGAACACGCCTCTCCTCCTTCAGTACATGCAAACTAGACACCAGGATCTGCAGAGATACACTGTATCGCAAGGGTTAACACAAGCTTTGCCTCCCCTGACCAATCAGCTCCAGGCCCAGGCAGCTATAATATAGCACTAAGGGCAGTCTGCTCTCACAGGCTCCTCAGCACTGCCTGCTCTTATTCCAATCAAAGCTTTTTTTTTTCTTTTTTTTCTTTTTTTTTTTCTTTTTTTTTCATCCCCCCCCTTCTCCCCTCTTATCTCCTGATTACTGTGTCATGTCTGAAGTGCGATGTGCTCCCACACCAAGGACCAGCACCTTGCTCTCTCTACACCTGCCTTGCTAGGAATTGGTGGATAGTGCCTGAAAAGAAGAGAAGGACCTGGGGATTTTGGGGTGACTTTAAGAGGACACAGGAACACGTTAAGGTCTGAAGGCTCTGGATTCTATGGATGAGATGTTGGTGCTGACACGGTTGCTCCTGGTGGGATATATCAGTTACTTGGTGGTCCATCCTGGACTTGCCTGTGGACCAGGCAGAGGAATTGGCAAAAGAAGGTTCCCCAAGAAACTAACCCCATTGGCTTACAAGCAATTCATCCCCAATGTGGCTGAGAAGACCCTAGGGGCCAGTGGAAGATTTGAAGGAAAGATCACAAGGAACTCGGACAGGTTTAAAGAGTTAACCCCAAATTATAACCCTGATATTATATTTAAGGATGAGGAGAACACGGGAGCGGACAGACTGATGACTCAGGTACCTGCCTCTCTATTGCACACCTAGGTTCCATGTTCAGTGCAGGAAGGGTTAATGTGCAGGCTGCTGTGGCTCCAGTTACAGTGACTGGGGGTTTTTGTGGGGTCACTTTGTATTTATTCTCTGTTTCCTTTGCTGTAAATGTTTCCATTCCCTTCAACCTGTTCCAACTTGGACACATTTTTCAGAATTCTGAGGAGTTCCACCAAGTGATACAATGTATCCAGCAGCTCCGTGACATCCCTTATCATTCTGCTCCACCAGGGATGGTCCTGGAATGACAGATTTACCCTCCACTGGGCTCAGGCAGATTGAGATTACTCTCTGGAGTATTTAAGACTGAGTTAACCCCCCAATCACCCTCTCCATGTCCCCCTACCTCAGCCCCCCTCCCCTTCTCCCAGAAATGACAGTTAAATCTGAATCGACCGCTTGACTCTGCTTCTTTCTTTAAATCGCTTCTGGCCACTGGGCAATAGAATGACTTGCAGTGGTGGCCACCCGAGCGTGAAGACATGGGGAGGCTGTGAAGGATGCCCAGTCAGCTCCAGTGCTCTGTCTGATGCCTCTGCTTAGGGAGGGACCTGCAGCCTATCAACATTACATCATTACTGGTCAGCAGCAGCAGCAGTCACATCAGACCCTGGCATGATGGCACATTAACCCCTTAGCTCCCCTAGGTTACGAGGTGTCCATGGAGGGTGGTCGTTGTCATCTCCATCACCCTGTGGAGCAGCAGATCTGTCAGTGTCTGAGCTGCACATTGACTTTCAGACTTTTCCTGGGAGTGCAGTTAAAGCTTTCTGACAAGGGATGCTTGAGGTGGGGAAGGAAGGCGCGGGGGGGGGTTGGGGGACAGATATATAGGTCAGGCTGATTTTACTGCATGCACATGGCCCAGATGTGTGCAGAGATGGCAGGGTGTGTGTTGTGGTCCTGAGAGTTCACTTGCTGTCTCTCCTGGCTGTCCTCCTACACGTGTGACTGTCTCTCCACTGCCTGCACCCGGGGGATATCACATTGTATCTGCCTGTCAGTCTGTCTGTCTGTTCCATAAGGATTTGGCCCCGAACTGCTCCTTAAGAGACAGAGGAGCTGCCTGTCTGTAACTGTCACCTTAAATCTGCATGTCTGTCCTTCAAGGACCTGCCAGACCCTGATCAATTCCATGATCACAGAGCAGCCAGCAGATAACCCTGCACCACCAGGAACCTGTATATACATATACATAGCAATGCCTGAATATGCATGCCACAAGTACAGAGATAGATAGATAGATAGATAGATAGATAGACAGACAGACAGACAGACAGACAGACAGACAGATATGGATAGATGGATAGAGATAGATAGATGGATAGAGATAGATAGATAGATAGATAGATAGATAGATAGATAGATAGATAGATAGATAGATAGATAGATATGGGATAGATAGATAGATATGGGATAGATAGATAGATAGATAGATAGATAGATAGATAGATAGATAGATAGATAGATAGATAGATAGATATGGGATAGATAGATATGGATAGATAGATAGATAGATAGATAGATAGATAGATAGATAGATAGATAGATAGGTAGATACAGAGATAGATAGATAGATAGATAGATAGATAGATAGATAGATAGATAGATAGATAGATAGATAGATACAGAGATAGATACAGAGATAGATAGATATAGATGATAGATATAGATGATAGATAGATAGATAGATAGATAGATATGAGATAGATAGATAGATAGATAGATAGATAGATAGATAGATATGAGATAGATAGATAGATAGATAGATAGATAGATATGAGATAGATAGATATGAGATAGATAGATAGATAGATAGATAGATAGATAGATAGATAGATAGATAGATAGATATGAGATAGATAGATATGAGATAGATAGATAGATAGATAGATAGATAGATAGATAGATAGATAGATAGATAGATAGATAGATAGATAGACGGTATTTTGGGAGGCGGTTGAATGATCTCTTTGATTCTTTACAGTGTGAATGTTAACCCTTTGCATTGAGGGTCCTGTAGGCTTTGGCATAGTATTGGGATCCATGAGGTTTATTACTGGGAGTCCCTAGATTTAGTGGGCATGAGATTCCTGCGATACAGACAGTAGCCTTGCACTGCAGACATGCTCGCCCTGGCATGGGCTGGCACTGGGAGTCTCAGCCTGACATGAGGATGGTCACATTGGAAGTGGCTTCTTTGGCCCTGTGAGTTCAGCATGGTAAGGGTGGCTTGTCCTGGCAAAGGATTCCTGGAGTGTAAAGATAGGTGTCACTGAGGCTCTGCAGAGTCTGAAATATTAGGGGGGCTTAATGCCTATCTCCCCATATCCACTGCATTACCTGCCATTAGGTGAACGTCAGACCTTCTGCCACCAATCACACACAAAAAAAGCATAGGAAGAGAAATAGATAGATAGATAGATAGATAGATAGATAGATAGATAGATAGATAGATGATAGACATCTGCAGAGATAGATAGATAGATAGATAGATACATAGAGAGATAGATAGATATAGATAGATACATAGAGATATGGATAGATAGATAGATGGATAGATAGAAAGATATTGATAGATACATAGAGAGATATAGATAGATACATAGAGAGATAGATACATAGAGAGATAGATATAGATAGATACATAGAGAGATAGAGAGATAGATAGATACATAGATAGATACATAGAGAGATATTGATAGATACATAGAGATATGGATACAGAGATAGATACATAGAGAGATATAACTATACATAGAGATAGATAGATAGATAGATAGATAGATAGATGATAGACATCTGCAGAGATAGATAGATACATAGAGAGATATAGATAGATACATAGAGAGATATAGATAGATACATAGAGAGATATAACTATACATAGAGAGAGAGAGAGAGAGAGATAGATAGATAGATAGATAGATAGATAGATAGATAGATAGATAGATAGATAGACAGAATACTCTCTGATCCCCCGTACCTGCCATTTGTAGGGGTTATAGTGTGGGCACAGCATGCTGACCTGTCATTAAACCCATGTAAAGTGGCTGCTGGGGGTGTTTTATTATTTAACAGTCTCCTGTTTAGATACATTCTTGGCAGTCACCGCACAGGTCTGTCCACAAGGTAAAGAAACGCACTGCAAGGGGGAGGAAAGGAAAAGCTGCAAAATATTTGTTTCTTGTGTTAGCTTGGAGTTAATATTAACCGGAGAGAGGTGGAGGGAGAAGAGGAGATAGATGGAGACGGATAGAGAGAGAAGGAGGGAGAGAGAGAAGGAAGGAGAGAGAGAAGGAGAGAGGGATAGAGAGAGGTGGAGAGAGAGAGAGAGAAGGAGGGAGGGAGAGAGATTGAGAGAGGGTTAGAGAGAGAAGGAGAGAGGGATAGAGAAAGGAGGAGGGAGAGAGAGAAGGAGGGAGAGAGAGAGGGTTAGAGAGAGAAGGAGAGAGGGATAGAGAGAGGAGGAGGGAGAGAGAGAAGGAGAGAGAGAAGGAGGGAGGGAGAGCGATTGAGAGAGGGTTAGAGAGAGAAGGAGAGAGGGATAGAGAGAGGAGGAGGGAGAGAGGAAGGAGGGAGAGAGAGAGGGTTAGAGAGAGAAGGAGAGGGGATAGAGAGAGGAGGAGGGAGAGAGAGAAGGAGAGAGAGAAGGAGGGAGAGAGATTGAGAGAGGGTTAGAGAGAGAAGGAGAGAGGGATAGAGAGAGGAGGAGGGAGAGAAAGAGAAGGAGGGAGAGAGAGAGGGTTAGAGAGAGAAGGAGAGAGGGATAGAGAGAGGAGGAGGGAGAGAGAGAAGGAGGGAGAGAGAGAGGGTTGGAGAGAGAAGGAGAGAGGGATAGAGAGAGGAGGAGGAGGGAGAGAGAGAAAGAGGGAGAGAGGGAGATGGAGAGGGATAGAGAGAGAAGGAGGGGGAGAGAGAAGGAGGGGAGAGGGAGATGAAGAGAGAAGAGGAGATAGATGGAGAGAGAAGGGGAGAGGGAGAGAATGAGAGAAAGGGAGAAACAGAGGGAGGAAGAGGAGAGAGCCGGAAAGAGAGCGATAGAGGAGAGAGAGAAAGGAAAGATATATATATATATATTAGAGAGGAATACCGAAGACAGAGATACAAAGGAGAAGAAATAAAAATGAACAAATATAAACTAAGTAATGAAAAAATGAAATGAGCCTGAAAAACGAGAGAAGGGAGGAATGAATGTAACTGCAATACGTAAAAACGAATTAGGAATGAATGTGACAGAGATAATGAATGGGGAGAAAAAGAGGAATGAAGGTAACTGCAATACGGAAGAAGAAGAAAGAAAGGAATGAATGTAACAGCAACGAGGAAGAAAGAGAAAGAGGAAGGAAAGGAGATGAAACATTAAGATAAACAGGTGACTTTGTGCAAATGGAGAATGTGTGTTATTATGTGCAGTTTGCATTCGGTGCAATGTGTGTGTGTGTGTGTGTGTGTGTGTGTGTGTGTGTGTGTGTGTGTGTGTGTGTGTGTGTGTGTGTGTGAGCTGGCAGGTTTGCAGGGGGGGTGACAGTGGCTGTGGAATAAGTCACAGGGGGGTGTCAGTTACACACAGACTGGGAGGAATTTACAGATGATCTTGGCATTTGTGGAGCTCAGCGATGTGTTTACCCTGACAGGTAAATGTGAAGTGTCTCCTGCAGCCCCTGTGTGTGTGGGGGGGGGGATTAGGATCCGCCGGGGGGGGTCGCCCCGCTGGGCTTCACGGTGACTGAGCAGAATCGGGCTTGATTCGAGACACACGACCCGGGGAATCCATAAACAGCCCGGGGCTTCACGGCTCTTTGACCCTGAGCATTCACCTCAATAAAGGGGCTCCGGGCAGGACCCTCCATGCAGCACACTGTGACCCTCCATGCAGCACACTGTGACCCTCCATGCAGCACACTGTGACCCTCCATGCAGTACACTGTGACCCTCCATGCAGCACATTGTGACCCTCCATGCAGCACACTGTGACCCTCCATGCAGCACATTGTGACCCTCCATGCAGCACATTGTGACCCTCCATGCAGCACACTGTGACCCTCCATGCAGCACATTGTGACCCTCCATGCAGCACATTGTGACCCTCCATGCAGCACATTGTGACCCTCCATGCAGCACACTGTGACCCTCCATGCAGCACATTGTGACCCTCCATGCAGCACATTGTGACCCTCCATGCAGCACACTGTGACCCTCCATGCAGCACATTGTGACCCTCCATGCAGCACATTGTGACCCTCCATGCAGCACACTGTGACCCTCCATGCAGCACATTGTGACCCTCCATGCAGCACATTGTGACCCTCCATGCAGCACACTGTGACCCTCATGCAGCACACTGTGACCCTCTATGCAGCACACTGTGACCCTCCATGCAGCACACTGTGACCCTCCATGCAGCACATTGTGACCCTCCATGCAGCACACTGTGACCCTCCATGCAGCACACTGTGACCCTCCATGCAGCACACTGTGACCCTCTATGCAGCACATTGTGACCCTCCATGCAGCACACTGTGACCCTCTATGCAGCACACTGTGACCCTCCATGCAGCACACTGTGACCCTCCATGCAGCACACTGTGACCCTCCATGCAGCACAATGTGACCCTCCATGCAGCACACTGTGACCCTCCATGCAGCACATTGTGACCCTCCATGCAGCCACACTGTGACCCTCCATGCAGCACACTGTGACCTCCATGCAGTACACTGTGACCCTCCATGCAGCACACTGTGACCCTCCATGCAGCACACTGTGACCCTCCATGCAGCACAATGTGACCCTCCATGCAGCACACTGTGACCCTCCATGCAGCACATTGTGACCCTCCATGCAGCACACTGTGACCCTCCATGCAGCACATTGTGACCCTCCATGCAGCACATTATGACCTCCATGCAGCACATTATGACCTCCATGCAGCACATTGTGACCTCCATGTAAATCCCCTCCACTACAATAAACCTCCAGCTACAAGAAGCTATGAAACCTCTGGGTAACAGGGGGTTAATGACACACAGGCCCAGCTCTTCTTTCTGATGTCTGTGGCTCAGCATTAGCCGCTCTTCTCCAAGTTCCTGGAAAGAATGTCTAGGGGCCACATTAAAGTCACCAATGGGTCTGCAGCCCCCACAGTCCCTCCATGTAAGTGGGAGCTCAGGCAGGACTTGGACCTGTGTGAGTTTCATATGCAGCGTGGAATATGGGGTGAGAAGAGATGGAACAAAAAGAGTTTCAGTGGATCTCAGGTCCTTCTGCTGGAGGTTTGTGGAGTCTGGGGGCCCTGAATGGAGTGACCCTGTGCCTGCTTCAATGTGAGCCACAGACCCTCTCTCAGAACCCCCCCTCTCAGAACCCCCCCCCCCCCTCTCAGAACCCCCCAGAACTCCCCCTCTCAGAACCCCCCAGAACCCCCTCAGAATCCCCCCTCAGAATCCCCCATAAACTGCCTGAGACGAAGTCTATTTATCAGTAACATTGTTACATGAATACATGTTCGACTGCAGCCACAGATACACACACACATACACACAGATACACACACATACACACAGATACACACACATACACACAGATACACACACATACACACAGATACACACACACATACAGATATACACACACATACAGATATACACACACATACAGATATACACACACATACACACAGATACACACACACATACAGATATACACACACATACACACAGATACACACACACATACAGATATACACACACATACAGATATACACACACATACAGATATACACACACATACACACAGATACACACACATACACACAGATACACACACACATACAGATATACACACACATACACACAGATACACACACACATACAGATATACACACACATACAGATATACACACACATACAGATACACACACACACACATACACACACATACAGATATACACACACACATACACACAGATACACACACATACAGATATACACACACATACAGATATACACACACACACATACACACAGATACACACACACACATACACACACACACACACACAGATATACACACACATACAGATATACACACAGATACAGATATACACACACACACATACACACAGATACACACACAGATACACACACACACACAACACACAGATACACACAGATACACACACACACACACAGATACACACACATACACACAGATACACACACACACAGATACACACACATACACACAGATACACACACATACACACAGATACACACACACACAGATACACACACATACACACAGATACACACACACACAGATACACACACATACACACAGATACACACACACACACACAGATACACACACACATACACACAGATACACACACATACACACAGATACACACACACAGATACACACACATACACACAGATACACACACATACACACAGATATACACACACACACAGATATACACACACACACAGATACACACACACACACACAGATACATACACACAGATACACACATACACACACACAGATACACACACACACACAGACACACACATACACACACACAGATACACACACAGACACACACACACACACACATATACACACACACACAGATACACACACGCACACACACAGATACACACACACACAGATACACACACACATACACAGATACACACACACACAGATACACACACACAGATACACATACACAGATACACACACACAGATACACATACACACAGATACACACACACACACACAGATACACACACATACACAGATACACACACACACACACACAGATACACACACAGTTACACACACGGATACACACACAGATACACACACAGAGACACACACACAGAGACAACACACACGGATACACACACACAGATACACACACACAGATACCCACACACACACTCACCCAGATACACACACACTCACTCTGTATCTCCCACAAGGTGATCTGCAAAATCTGGCCTGGCTGAGGGTCCCGAGGACAGGTTTGAGAAATACTGATATAGAAGAAGTGCTGGATTAATTTTTTATTGATTTTGAATTGGATGTGGATCCATTCCAGCCAGATTGATGAGCTCTGCCAGAATTATCTCACCCCCATACACCCACACTTACCTAGATACACCTGAACGCACTCAGCTACACACACACACACACACACAGCTGCATGCACTCAGCTACACACACACACTCACAGCTGCATGCACTCAGCCACACACACACACACACACACACACACACACACACACACACAGCTGCATGCACTCAGCTTCACCCCATACACCCACACTTACACTAGATACACACTGAACGCACTCAGATACACACACACACACACACACACACACAGCTGCATGCACTCAGCTACACACACACACACACACACACACACAGCTGCATGCACTCAGATACACACACACACACAGCTGCATGCACTCAGATACACACACACACACACTCACAGCTGCATGCACTCAGCTACACACACACACACACTCACAGCTGCATGCACTCAGCCACACACACACACAACACACACACACACCAGCTGCATGCACTCAGCTTCACCCAACACCCACACTTACTCAGATACACCTGCACTCCCTCAGCTTTACCCCCCATACACGCTCACCCAGATACACCTGTCTTCCTGCACACACTCAGGTTTAACACACACACACACACACACACATAGCACAAGCAAACCCTTTACATTCATTAAGGCATCCAAGTCTCCCTCCTGCACTCACTGGGTCCCACTCACTTATACCTGTGCACCTGCACTCACTGGGTCCCACTCACTTATACCTGTGCACCTGCACTCACTGGGTCCCACTCACTTATACCTGTGCACCTGCACTCACTGGGTCCCACTCACTTACACCTGTGTACCTGCACTCACTGGGTTCCACTCACTTATACCTGTGCACCTGCACTCACTGGGTCCCACTCACTTATACCTGTGCACCTGAACACACTGGGTTCCACTCACTTATACCTGTGCACCTGCACTCACTGGGTTCCACTCACTTATACCTGTGCACCTGCACTCACTGGGTCCCACTCACTTACACCTGTGCACCTGCACTCACTGGGTCCCACTCACTTACACCTGTGCACCTGCACTCACTGGGTTCCACTCACTTATACCTGTGCACCTGCACTCACTGGGTCCCACTCACTTATACCTGTGCACCTGCACTCACTGGGTCCCACTCACTTACACCTGTGCACCTGCACTCACTGGGTCCCACTCACTTACACCTGTGCACCACTCATACAACTATCCTCGCTCACCTATGAGGAGCACTCACATTCTCACAGCGCTACGGACCTTGTTGGCACTTTATAAATCCTTGTAACTGCTTTATCTGCACTGATAATGTATCCCCATCCAAAGAAATGTCCCCCATCCTCTCATACATAGCTAAACCTTCTCACTGTACACAAGCAGCACAGGCTCTCCACCTGCTTTCAGGCAGGTCTGATAACCCAGGTCTACTTTTCCAACTACAATCAAGAAATCATCTGCTCCCTGACTGCACCTTTATACCTGCACACCTTATACTGTAACTATGCCACCTGGCACACTGCCCTCCACTTTTACTGGGCTCTCACACACACTCACTCATACACTCACTCGGTGAAAAACTCACGCACTCACTCAAACATTCACACACTCAGGCACACACACACACACTCACTCAAATACTCACACATTCACTCACTCATACTGACTCACTCATACTCACACAGTCACACACTCAGTCACACACTCACACACTCAGTCACACACTCACACGCTCAGTCAAATACTTACACATTCACTCACTCATACTGACACACTCCCTCACTCATACTCACACAGTCACACACTCATACACTCAGTCACACACTCACACACTCAGTCAAATACTCACACATTCACTCACTCATACTGACACACACACTCACTCACTCATACTCACACACTCCTCAGTCATTCACAGATTCACTCACTCATACTCCCTGACACACTCACTCGCTCATACTCCCTCACACACACACTCACTCACTCACTCATACTCCCTCACACACTCACTCACACATTCACACACTCAGTCACACACTCACTCATACACTCAGTCAAACACATACTCAGTCATATACTGACACATTCACTCACTCATACTGACACACTCCTCAATCACTCACACATTCACTTACTCATACTCCCTTGCACACTCTCACTCATACTCTCTCAGGCTCACTCACTCACACTCCCTCACACACACACACTCATACTCACTAACACACTCTGCACTCACTCACACTTTCACTCACTCCTATACTCTCACACACTCCCTCACACGCTCACTCACTCATACTCTCTCACACACTCCCTCACACACTCATACTCTCTCACACACTCATACTCCCTCACACACTCATATTCCCTCACTCCCTCACACACACACACTTGCTCACTCACACACACTCACTCTCACTCACACACACTCACTCACTCTCACTCACACACACTTGCTCACTCACACACTCGCTCACCTTCCATGAATACATATTTAACCCCTTAAGGACCAAGGCTCTTTAAAGTCAATGCATTTATTAGGAAACAGTTCAGTGATTGGTCCTTAAACACTGCTCATGTCTGTGTGTTGTGGAAATATTCCTGTAATTAGAAGGAGATTAAAGGAATAGTGAGGGTTTATTTGCTCCCTGCTTGCTGGACAGGAATAGATAACTTGTCTCAGTTTTGTCTCTTTTGTTTCTTTGTTCAGTGACTTTCTAGATAAACCTTGTTTGTTGTCATCACTCACAATGCTGTCTAAGGGAAACTCACCTGTTGTCCTGACTTTGTTATCAGGGTTTCTGGCCTATCTGGTTCTACATTTTTTACTCTGTGAGACCCCCTCCTACACCCCCCCCCTCCTCCTCCTGAATTGCTATCTAAAAGCGTTTTCTAATAGCGTCTCCTGCTCACATACCTGCAGCACTAAGGACCCCACTGAGTGATCTGAAAGGAAAAGCCCAGGCACAGATAAAGGTGCTGGACACCTATTCACAGACTTTCAACAGGTATTAAATGTGACTGACAGAGGGGGGGGGGGCAATGGCCAAATTTTCCATTTAAAGTCCTCACCTCTTTCAAAGGGATCTTGAAAGGATCAGGTTGATCTGTGTGACTATGAAGAAAATATTCACACACTTTGGATTTAATAATAATAAAGGATTATAGTAATAATAAAAAAAAATTATATCATTATTATTATCATTATTATTATTATTATCATTAATATTATTATTTATTATTATTATTATTATTATACAAAGTGTGTGAATTAATTCTTCACAGTCACATTATTATTATTATATTATTATCATTAATATTATTATTATTATTATTATTAGGCAAAGTGTGTGAATAAAGTCACATTATTATTATTATTATTATTATCATTAATATTATTATTATTATTATTATTAGGCAAAGTGTGTGAATAAAGTCACATTATTATCATTATTATTATTATCATTAATATTATTATTATTATTATTAGGCAAAGTGTTAGAATAAAGTCACATTATTATCATTATTATGTTAATGTTGATGCATATTTGATCAGCCAAGGACCTTGAGTAGTAAAATCACAAATTACACTGATTGAAAAAGTTTATATTCATGTATCTTCTCATAGAAATGAAAGTTTTCCACTCATTAATAAAAAAAAATAAGTTTCCTATACGGTCACGTGCCATCTGTCCTGTGCTCGAAGGCTGTCAAATCCTGGTGGAAAATTTAAAAAATAATAATGATTAAATAGCGAATTAATTAATAATTAAATAATTTCGCTTTTTTAAAAAAAATATTTTTATTTATTTATTTTCATTTTTAAAAATAATTTGCTTTTACTGCTCATTTCGATTACTGAGAACATGATATGGAAGGAAACCAATGTTAATAATAATCCAATAATAAAACACACGAAGTATCACAATGTGTCACATGTAACAGGCTTTCCATGCTCTCAGAGAGGGGCTCCTGGCTCCATGTAAACGCTGGATCAGACATCTGAGCAATAGAGAAATGAGAAATATAATTTAAAAAAAAGGTTAAAAATGTTCCTTATGTTATTGTTTTATTAACTATTATATTTTTTTTATCGTTCTTTTATTTATTATTATTATAATTATTTATTTTATTTTTATCACTAATTTATTAATACTTGTATTAGTGGTATTATTTTATTTTTTATTTTATTATTATTTATTAGTGTTTTAATTATTTTTGTTGCTATTATTTTTGTTAATAATTTTATTTTTTTATTTTTTATTCCCGATTTTTT